>CABHPP010138686.1:15208-38072 GCA_902168425.1 Peromyscus attwateri | reverse complement strand
CTCTTCTCTCTTCTCCTCCCCTCCTCTCTCCTCTCCTCTCCTCTCCTCCCCTTCTCTCTTCTCTCCTCCCCTCCTCTCTCCTCTTCTCTCCTCTCCTCTCCTCTCTCCCTGCCTCTCTCAAGTTCCCATTGTACCATCCAGAACTCAGACTTCTACATGTGCTACCTAAAGAAGAGAAGGTATTGCTGCCACTCTGAAGAGCTCCAGTTTGGACAAGGACAAGGGCAAGGCTGGAGACCAGGTGAAGAACGTTAAAACCTTCCATCTTTGTCATGGGTTATGAAACTCAACTTTAGGAATTGCAGGCAGACTCCTCCTTTGCTCTGTTGCCTGTCTCTCTTTGCTTTTGCCTCAGGCCATACTCAACCCCATGGCAACCTGCCAGTCCTGTGTGCCTTCGCTTAGAGATTTCTATGACTCCTGGGCCCTTGAGTGTTTCCCAAAGCAGGCTAGGACTGCCAGGGTTAATACCTCTGCGATTGCTCCTCAATAGCCCCAAGTACTACAGCCCACTCCCTCTTTCCTCTCATATTGCACAAAGTCACTTAACATTTCCCAAATAAAGAGAATTTTTCTAAGTGCGAAGGCCCTCTGACTGAAATCTAACAAAGCTTCTATTCTTTCATGGACTTCATCTCCAAGAAATCTACTGTTATCACCCAGTAAATTTACTCTGCTGACCAGTTGCTGACCAGTTTCCCCTCAACAGTATCTCATCTCACAGAACCCAGCAGAGAGCCCTAATGAATTCAAGCCTCCCCCATGGGAGCCCAACTACAGCATTGCACTAATAATTGATGATACACTGAAGCCACTCCCTCCTTCACCATGTGGCATCTCCCTCTTCTTCCTACCTCCTTTTGGTTCATCACTGTGATAAAAATTCTCCCTTTTATAGCCCTTCTATCCAACCTTCCCATGAAGCAAGTAGACATGCCCATCTCTGAATAAAATTGACTTGCTGATGGTACTATTTAGATACCAACTTTCCCAGAACACATAAAGGACCAAGGTGAATACTGTGTTCTGTGCATCCCTCACCATGCCAGTTTCTTCCAATAACTCTGTTTCCATCTTAGCAGCTGCAGTGGACATTTCCCAAAAATGTATGTGTCCTTTTGGTCAATGACCCCATATTCCTGTCCTCCTTGGAACACATACTGACCATTTTAGGGATAGTTACCCACATATGGCAGCACACACCTATGTATCCCTTTTTGACAGTGTTCGCCAAGGTCCCATCCATACACTCTTGGTTTATCCTAATGCCAAGATGAACATTTCTCATTTTCAATTTGGCAACTGATACACACAGGAAGGGAGAGACAGAGTAGTGGGTACAATACTAGTAAGTTCTGTGGCTTCTGAAATTCATCTGCTTTTGCTCTACTCCAGAAAACTCAGGGTCCCCAGAACACACTAGAGCCCCATTTTCTTCTTGCTATTAGAAATAAGATCTCCTTATGAAGTGTGTCCTCCACTGAATTCTCTGGTCCTTTCCATCTTTTAAGATGTAACTTCTCCTTTTCTTTGACAGAACTGGAAAAAAAATTCCCCCTAAAGAGAATATGTTGACTCATTGAGTCTTCCCTGTAGCCATATTTATAGATGGCTTAATTTGAAGCTTTGCATGACAGAAGAAAAAAAAAAGAACAGGGTGTGCAGGTTCTGGCACATCAAAAGTACTCAATAAATACTTGTTCTATGACTGAATAAATGAATAAATAAAAGAATTGATTTGTGTTTGCAAGTATCTGAAAATCTGTTTGTATCTGTTCTTCCTATGTCTCTTGGAATTATATTTGTGTGTGGTTACATGCATGCACTCCTTCTCTCTCTCTTTCTCTCTCTCTTTCTGTGTGTGTGTGTGTGTGTGTGTGTGTGTGTGTGTGTGTGTGTGTGTTCCTGTCTGTCTCTCTCTCTGTCTATCTGTCTCTCTCTGTCTTTGTCTCTGGATGTCTCTCTGTCTCTCAGTCTCTGTCTCTGTCTGTCTCTCTCTCTTCTCTCAGGAGTCAAGGAACATTTTATTTCACAAAATATGAGTGGAGCAATTGTGTCAATTATATGAGTATATGATATGCATTCAATCCTAAAGACACTCAGGAAATGAAATGAAAGATGCAAATCTGTCTAGCATTGACCAAGATTTTTGAGTAAACTGAGGAAGAAGAAAACATGAGGGAGAACCAGTCATTACCACTGCACTTACAAAAAGAGTGGACAAAGCTGTGGTGATAGTTGACAAATGCACAACACCCAAGTTCTTGAAGCAGAAACTACGGGAACGGTAAGACAACCTAAGAGTCCCTGTGTCTCTGCCCTTTACTACAAGCTTGTGACTTTCACAGGATGTGATCTGGAAAGGACTAGAAAGCATGCCACAAAAATGTGTCCTCTGGGGAAAATTCTGTATATGGACAGGGCACACAGACTTGATTTCAAATCTCTACCTGCAAGCTGGGTGGCCGAAAGTCTTAGATGAGTGGGCAGAGTATAATCACCTTCCAGGCTTCGCTCTGCCCCCACCCCCAACTACAGTGGACAGCCCTGACAAGGACTAGAAAGACTCTGCTCCCTTAACTATTTTTGCTGTTTCTTCCCCTTCTCTTTAGGGCTCGATGAGTGCTTAATGTGTAGCAAAGAGAACACACATGCACACACACACACACACACACACACACACACACACACACATACACACACACACACACACACGGGGGAGGGAGAGGGAGAGAGGGAGGGGGAGAGAAAAAGAGAGAAACTGAGCCCTGCCCCTTCTTTTGTTCCCAGCTGTGCTGTGTATGAATGACTAGGTAAGGTATCCACTCTCCTGGGGCTCTTTCCTTATTTGATAAATGGGATAATGGTCCCTGACAACCGTAATTATAAGAATCAGATGCCATCTCTCCAGAGTCCCCAGCATGGCTGAGTAGATGCTCTGTCCTTGTTTTCATAATGTTATCTTTATCATCATCATTGTCCATTTTATAAACTGATGCATTTCCTCAGAGTCTCACAGCCGCATGCCACCCAAGCTCCAGAGCTGAGGCCACATGTCCCCCAGACACTGCTGCCACCCAGGCAGATGAAAGTTCGGGTGTTAATGGGTCTTATCATCATAGTGGAGACATGAACAAGCTCTGCTGAGCTGGAAAAAGAAAAAGTGTGTCCAAGAAGGCAAAAGAACGCCTCTTCAGAGGTGGAGTCAGGGGCCTGGGCTGATGGCTGCAGGGACATGTGCTATCCCAATCACAGTTGTTCTAAAAAGAAGCTTTTTGTTCAATAGGCAAATTCTCAGTGAAACCCAAGCTGAGCTCTAGATTTGCAGAGTATTGATAGGCAAGAACACTAGCAATGAGAAGCAAAATTAATTCATCATTATCTTTGGAAACTCTGTCTTTTTTTTTCCTACTTTGTCTAATACTAATGAATTATGTTTTTGAAACAGTGTATTAAAACCCCATTGTGAGCTATGGAACTCCAAGGGAAGGGCTGGAAAGAGGATAGGATCTCTCATCCCCAAGGACCTCCTGGTCATGGCTGGACTTGTAGTGAGAGGGACAAGGGCACCCAGTCATCCCTCTCACACAAAAAGTGCATGAAGTGGAGCTTCAAGGGGCAATGTAGCCCAAGAAAGGCCTTTGAAAGAGGAAGGGGTGTTCTTTGAGTACAAGCAAGCATGTTTTTTTCAAACAGCAGAAAATTGTGTAACAACAATATGGAAAATAGCACTCTGATCAATTTAAAAAATCATATTACCACCCCCCCATCCATTGACAATAGTAGTAACAATGTATGTCTGCATAGATCTTTAACATCACCTCTGGGAAGAAAATGAAAGAGAAGAGATGAAGAAAGTTAAAACATTCTTTTAGTTCTAATTCTATACCAAACAATACAATAGTTTATATATTGTCTTCTTTTAATCCTCATAACTGCTTCATGAATTGTACACCATCTTCATGAAGGAATGTGAGACAAACATGTTGGACATGTTTTGTTTGTTCTTCTCTTTCTTTCTTTCTTTCTTTCTTTCTTTCTTTCTTTCTTTCTTTCTTTCTTTCTTTTTCTTTCTTTCTTTTTTTTTAAGAAACACTCTTGTGTAGGCCAGGTTGATCTCAAACTCATTATGTAGTCAAGGACGGCCTTAGATTTCTGATACTTTTGTCTCTGCTTCCAGAGTGCTAGGATTACACACACATGCCAGCAGGCCTGGCTTGATGTTGGTCAGTTTTCATTGTCAGAACTGGAGTTATTAATCTGGGCTCCCAATCACCACCCTGGGCTGACAGTGAGCTTAGGATACTCCACAAAGATGGACTCAGGGGGAACCCCACAAAATCAGTATCAGTCACATTCTTTGAGTATGTTGTTGTCAATCACACTAGTAAAAACAGTTCATGATCTCTCCTATGTCCTTCCTCATTGAAGCAATTGGATTTCTATACCAACATACGTTCAGTTATATAACTTTAGATGAACCCATTCCTTGGTGGCAAAGACTCTGATACTCTGGACTTCTCTTATCTTGATACATTTTTCTATAAGACTTAGCCTTTCTTTCTTCTTCCTCCTCCTCCTTCTCCCCCTTCCTTTCCTCTTCTCCCACTCTTCCTCCTCCCTCCTTTGGTTCTCCCCCGTCTCCCCCATTTCTTTTCCTTGCAGCAATCACTATGTGTCTTGTGTTTGTGTCTTTTCTTTTTAAAGCTGGGAATGGCATCCTTGCACCAGTTTCTAGTAAACCCTCACTTGTTTTCTTTAAGTCAATGTTACTTAGAGTGTCTTCCATGGTCCTCCTTCTGTTTTCCTGCTTCCCATCTTAAGTACTTGGTCTTTTCTCTTTCTGGAATGAAGACAAAGAAAGTACTAGATGAAAACTTAACAGAGCCCAGCCTGTTCCCTAGAGCAGAAAAATATGTCAGGGAAGTCAGTCACATATCTTTGTGGTGATATGTTGTGTGCCCTAATAATATTTGCCTGAAGATCAGAGAACAAAACAAGCCACTAGATTAAACATAGAGGCCAGGCAGTGGTGGCACACACCTTTAATCCTAGCACTCAGGAGGCAGAGATTTGTCTGGATATCTGTGAGTTCAAAGCCACCCTGGACTATATGAGATTGACTCAGTCTAGGAGAGAAAACAGAGCCAGACAGTGGTGGCACGCACCTTTAATCCTAGTACTTGGGAGTCTCACACCTTTAATCCCAGCACTTGGAAGGTTGAGACAGAAAATGACATGGCTGGGCAGAGAAAGATATATAAGGCATAAGGAGACAGGAACTAAAGCCTTTTGGCTAAAGGCTTTTCAGCAGAAGCATCCCTTTCAGCTAGAAGCCCTTTTGACTGGAGCTCTTTCAGGCTGAGGAGTTGGTGAGGTCAGAGGTGGAGGCTGGGCTTGCTCTGCTTCTTTGATCTTTCAGCTTTTACCCCAAAATCTGGCACTGGGATTTTTTTTATTAAAAGACTATTTAGAATTTGTGTTACATATCTTGTTCAGTCCAGTGATTTTATCATGTCTCAGATTAACTAGAAACATAGCTAGGGACATCTTGGCTGGCTGGGATAGTCAGTATTCCTAGTCTCTCTGAAGACACAGAGCAGGGCCTTTAATTCTATTGTTTCTGTGTATGTCTCTTAGCCAGGGTCATAGTAAAAGACAGATAATGCATTCCAAGAGGTATTTTAATAGAGCCTAATAAGGCAATTATTTACAAAGCTATAGGCAGGCTGTAGAGTATCCATGGGAGAAGTATAATGTCCTGAAGATACCGACAATGAAGATCAGTGACCACCCTAGGGCCTGGAGGGATGGGGATAAGGAGGAGTCCCCTGGACAAAAGGCCCATGTACAGAGGCTGTGCTCCTAGTGGCCAAATACAGCTACCCATGATTCCATTCAATAAGAAGGAGGAGAGAACACACAGTTCCCTGCATTCTTGCTTAGTTTTCAACTTTCTTACTGGGGCTTCCCATTGGAATTCCTCAAGCAGAAGCCAGAAGTCAAGAGAACCCTGGAAGGCTGTTGGTACTGATTGGACTTCTGAGTTAAAGAACAGAAGAGGAATGATTAAAGGCTGCTCCCAAAGGCTTCGTAAGAATTATCTATCCACTGTGTGTACTGTGTTTACATAATTTAGCAGGTAAGAATATTAATCTGGGCTCCCTGAAATACTGTCCTGGGCTGGCAGTGAGCTGTAGCCAGAAGTTTTCTCTGGTCCTGCCAGGCCCCCACAGTCCCATGACCTGGTTATAAAATAATCACTCAGGAGCTTATATTAATTATAACTGCTTGGCCATTAGCTCAGACTTACTACTGACTAACTCATACTTAAATTAACCCATTATTCTTATTTATGTTTAGTCATGTGGCTTGGTACCTCTTTTCTGTTCTGCCTTATCATCTTGCTTCCTCTGTGTCTGGCTGGTGACTCCTGACTCAGCCTTCCTCTCCCCAGACTTCTCCTTGTCTGCTTATCTTATCCCACTGGCCAATCAGCATTTTATTTATCAACCAGTCAGAGCAACACACATTCACAGCATACAGAACAACATTCCACAACATTGAATTGATGGAGTTTTTAAATTTTTTTTTCTTAGCAGAGGAAACATCAGGGATACCCCTTTCTGTTTGGCCTATATGGATCTTTATATGCCTCATTTCTTTCTGGTTCTCATTACTGAATGTTAGAAAAGGATGAGAAACTACCAGGACACAGCAGGCTGCTTGGTCTTAGGGAACTAATCTTCAGATTTCCAGACAGTAAAGAATATAAAATGATGGGTCAAAAATAAAGATCTGTTCTTATTTTAAAGATCTCTTCCCAGGAGAAGTGGAAGTTGGTCAAGGACCAATATTTCTCTTTGAAGAAGAATACCTCATCCTCTCTTCTGAGCAGGTGACATGGAGCCATAACCAGCCAATGGTGCACTGAGGCAAGAGACAAAGTGTGTTTTTCATTTTTTCTGGTAAGTTTTGAATTAGGTCAGAAACCTAGTAGGAACCTAAAGTAAAATTCAGAGAAGATTCCTAAAAGGATGACAAGTTGGAAGTCATATGAAGTGAGTGTTTAACAGTTGTCACATTACCATAATCCCTTACATAGCATATTATCTATATCCTGATTACAGCTCTTCATATTTTATAATGTGGCCTCAGTCTGCCTCTCTACTATTATTGCATGGAGGCTCCAAGAGTATTTATCTGAGCTTGTTGACTGCTACAGTTCCTTACACATGACATGGTACACAGGAGATCCATACAGGTAGTCTATTGGAAGAAAGAATGTGATGTTTGTGCATTTGGGGGGGGGTTTGCATAGGGCAAGGGCTCACCTCTGAGTTCTCCTGATATGGAGCAGAAGCAAATCATCCACACAACCCAGCTTCGCTCTCACCAACTACTCCACAAGGCCAGGGCCATGAGTTTGATTCAAATTATCCCTCCTAGGTTTCCACAGGACTAAGATTCATCACTTTGACCTGGGTTCACCTCTAGCCATGTTTTCTCATTCCAGCTTCTATAAGCCCAGACTCATTAACTTCTAGCTTTCTTCTCTGTCTTCTCTCCAGTTCTCTTGTGTCTGGGATCCATGCTTCTGATTGACAACTTGATATGTGTTGCCATTTCTTAAAGTTATAGCTTAACCATGTGAAAAGTCAAATCTAATTGCTTTATTATTCTCTAAGGAATTTCTTTAATTCTGTTTTGTAATGAGTTATAGACACCCAAGATAAGAATATATAAAAAAAGAATATGGGTTGTAAATCTGATATTGAATCCTTGCCCTTCCACTCTTACAATTGTTATATTATGATCCTAATCTTCTAGAAGCGTAAGTTGATTATGAAAGAAAATTACAAGACTGGTTTCATGATAAGCCAGTATCATCTCCACAGTTAAAAGCACCAGCCTTTCAATAACAGTATATAATATGGGGTCCTACTTGCTCTCAACTCCTTTTGCAACCATGTCACTTTGAGGGAACTGAAAGTGAAAAAAGGGTATAATCATGTTTCCTCAGAAACCCTCATCTCCATTAGAATTCAATTTAGATTTAATAAATGCTTAATGAATCTTAATTAAGCCCAAATTAAAATTAAAAATGGTCTAAAAATGTTTAATCATAATGTGAGAGATCACACAATTCCACTTCAATAAATATTTTCGTAATAACAAATAACTCGTTAGTAAGGAAAAAATGTTGTCATTAAGTCTAAATTAAATTAAACTATCCATAATCTACTCAGTTACAGTATGCATTAGTGAAAAATATGTAATCCCCACAAACACACACCTTCTGTTTGTTAAGAATTATTCCTGTTTAGAGACTTTTAAAAGGCACTGCCTATGTAGTAGGTGGAGCCATCCTTGAGATTATGTATCCTGTAATAGCTCAGAAGATTAGTAAAGGGTAACAGATGTGGGCTTTCCATCAAGTCCATGTGGCTTTCCATCAATACTGCTATCATAAATCTCTGTGTTGGTAGAGTGGGTAAGTACATGGTGAGCTCAAGGAAGAAGTAGGAGAAAATTCTGAGCCCTGCATATACACACAGAGAGGGCAGATGTGATAAAGAGAGACTGAAGATGTGGCATATGGGAAAGGAGGAGACAACATTTGCTTTCTTGTTATGTGTTTATATATGCTTCCATTTTAATTTTCCTTTGTGTTTTCCTGTCTTTGAAGAAAATATTGGGAAAGAGGTGGTCAAAGCCACTTACGCAAAAAAAAAAAAAAAAAAAAAAAATTCAGGCTTCTAGAATGGGACCAAGTTCCAGAGAGGGAGGGACTTGAAGGGCTCAGGATTTCACGGAATGGAGAGGAGATGGGTTTCAGAATAGGGTTAGCCCTACTATTGTTCCATTTAGAACACTATTGTAGGACAGAGCAGGGGAATGACATCTATAAGCTGATGTGTTGAAAACTTTGTCCCCCAAATAATAGAGTCCTAATTTTCTTATAAGGTAACTGAACCAAGAGTATACTGTGGGCAGAAGTATAGAGTATTTCTCTATTACTTTGTCAGTCAGTAAGCCCTGGGTTCCAAGGCAGAAGACTAAAAATGGCAAATCTAATTATCTTTGTTTATGCCTGAACAAACCCACAGAGTCTTCAGTGGTGGTATTGTAGGCAGAAGTTTATATCCTGTCAGCTATTCCCAAGTACCACACAGAAGCTTATATTAATTATAAATGCTTGGCTAATAGCTCAGGCTTGTTACTAGCTAACTCTTACATTTTAAATTAACCCATGTTTTTTTTATCTACCCTTTGTCATGTGGCTTGGTACCTTTTCTCAGTATAGCACACTCATCTTGCTTCTCTCTGTGTCTGCTTGTGACTCCACCCTTCTTCTTCCCATCATTCTCAGTTTGGCTCTCCCACCTAACTTTATCCTGTTAAACTATTGGCCAGTCAGCTTCTTTATTAAACTAATCACAGCAGCATATATTCACACAGTGTCAGGAAATATTCCCTATTTCTCCCTTTTTGTCTAATCAAAAAGGAAAGTACTTTAACATAGTAAAATTTTATACAACAAAAATAGTTATCAAGTAAGAATTACAGTTACAATATCTAGTCCATTTGTATTTGACAAAATTAGAGAAAATTTGCTATTATCTATTTTATCTTTGTGACTCTAAAGTTTTATACATAATTTACCTTCTATCATAACTAAGGAAAACTTTAAGTCTAATTATTTAGTATTTAACTCCAACTAAGACCCCAGAAGGATAAAATGTTATTTAATGGCAGGGACATCTGGCTGCCTGGATAGTCACCTAAAGTTCTTCTGTAATATTGGGGCATCCATCCTTGGCCTACAGGCTTTTTTGTGAAGCAGGAATTTTGAAGGACTACCCCACCTTGTCTTGGCAAAGTTCAGCAGTTGCTTTCTTTTGTGGCCTGCTTGTCCAACCAACACTGTCAGCAGTCAAGGCAAGTCAGTTTCTTGCCCAGTGGCTAACTTTTGCCACAAAGAAAGCAACCTCCATCTTCTTAAGCCTGAAGTGTCTGGGATTGACAAGAGCTCACCATGAGGGCTGAGAATGGACACTGGCTGGGCTGATGGTGAAATTATTTGGTGTCATTTCTTTCAAATTATATTCTGGTTCATATTCCCACTGTTGACCTTAGAATGAGAAAAATGAAGGAGGTCTGTGGAGCAGGTCCAGCCTGTAGTCAGAAACCACTTAGGCTCTTTCAGTAGAACAATTAATGTGAAAGAAATGGAGGCACAAAGAGAGCATCTTGTGGATCCAAAAGTACTATCTACAAAAAAAATCCCAGCATCCCCAAGGCTGTAGGAACAAAAGAAAGAGATCTCAAGTGGGAAATTTGGCCACTTAATGGAGGAATAGCCTGGGGTTGATACTCAGGCAAACTGAGGAGAGGTTCTGAGGCCAGTGACATTAATATGTGTGTGTGTGTGTGTGTGTGTGTGTGTGTGTGTGTGTGTATGCTGTGACTGGATCTACCTGTGGAGGCAAGAAAGAACAGTTGCTGTTGGGTCATGGAAGCATCACTTGGGGCAAAGTTGGGAAAGTAGGAAGCAGAAAGCAACTAGGAGTTTCTACCACTTTCTCTTCAGGTCTTCCAGTCTTCCTCTAGGGCCCTCTCCTGGTAATAGCTGGATGAAGCCTGGCAGTAAAACAGCTAGAGAGCACAACAGAGTGCAGCTGTGCATTTGAGAGATGGTAGAGACAAGGGGCACATCCAAGTTCTAGAGAACAAGTAAGTGGATGGAACTTGATCTCAAAAGCAAGTTATGAACAATTCTGTCCCCAGTAATAAAGCCCACATGATGTAGAATCCATGGTCAAACACACTTGGGAAATCACCACAGTTAAGATGCTGTTCGAAGCATATAAGGGTGCATTAAAAGAAGGGAAGTTTTGACAGAGTCTTCAAACTTGAGACATGTTATGTTTCATTTGACCCAGAGTTCCCCGAGTGTCCTTGACCCTAGATGAAGAACTTTTGTTGTTATTGTTGTTGTTGTTGTTTTCAGAACAGCTGTTAATTCCCAAAGCAATGCACTTTCTGTAAAACTATGCAATGTGAAGATTTCTGCTGAAGAAACTTTGGCCCAATGTCACAGTCATATAGTTCAGTTGGGCTATATAAATCATGCTCATTGTTGAACAAGCTGTACTTTTTCTGAAATGCTTCTGTGCTGTGGATGTCCAGGCACTGCCAAAGCTAAGTGCTCATTCAGTGGTGGGCACCAAAATGTCCGTGGGGTTGCCCACAGAACAAGCCAGAGAAGAGAAAGAACATGCTTGCATTGTTTTGCTTTCATCTTCCTTCAGTATTGTGGTCTCAGCACCTATCACAATACACAGGACCTAGTAAATATTAACGAGTGTGTGCCAGATTTGAGTATGGGGATGAAACAGAATGGTTATTATCTATAATCCTGGGCAAAAACTCCTGGTGCATTCATGAACTGGGGAGTAATAAGGAATAAATATTCTTCTGGCTTGGACAATGAGAGCTACTGTATAGTTTCAATTTTTCTTGTAACTATTCTCCAACGAAACTGATAGAAGTAATAATATAATTTACATAGAACACTATAGCTGACATATAAGTTCAATATATGTTCAATAAAGATGTTAATGAGGGCCAGCAAGATGGTTCAGTAGCTAAAGACATCTGCCACCAAGCCTGAGGACCTGAGTTCTATTCCTGGGGACCAGATGGTAGAAGGCAAGAACTGACTTCCACATATTTTTCTATGACTGCACACAGACAGGCCTCCAACAAACACGTACACTTATACGCATATACACATAGTAACAAATATAATAAAAATTTAAAGGCTTAATGAAGTATTTCTCATTATTTCCACACACAGTCCTTACAATCTGGTGCCTACTATGCACTTATAGCACCTCTCAATTTAGAGTAGCCACATTTCAAGGGCCCAGTAGCCGCATGTGGTTAGTGGCTTTCATGTTGGATATCAAAAGTCTAGCAACTTCCAAAGAGCAGAACAGAATTTTGGGAAAATGAGAAAAGTACTCCAATTTGTAAATGGCACTCAGGCAGAAATTATGATGCTCTTGCAGTCACTGAATGTTTTGGGGACATCTGACTTATGTGATATTGTTCATGTAGAAGCCAGTGGGTTCTATGAGAAAGGCTAAAGGTGATCTAATACCAGAGAAGTAGGGAACTAAAATAGTTTTAAAGAGAAAGTAAGGGCTAGGAAGCAGGAGAATTAGAAGGTCCTTCTTTGAAGCTTTTCATTGATATTGGTGTGAAGATTTGGTTCTCAGGATATATAAACACCATGAACATGGGTATCAGACTCTCCCACTAGTCAATCCCCAGTGCTTAGGAAAGCACTTGGTTCTCAGCGGATGCTCAGTTATTTTTTAATGAATAAAGTGAGAAAGGAGATAATGGACAGAAAGCAATACAGTTTTCCCTAGAGAAGAATACAGACATGCAAAGCCAGAAAGGGAAATCCTAGGTGAAATGAAGCATTAGTCACATCTTGTCCTCATGTTCATCCCAAGAAAGTGAGGAAATTAACAGACTGACAGCTTTCTTGCTCAGTGATGCTAAGTCCTCTTTCCCAGGACTGAATTAAAGGATTATACCAAACCTGCATTATGATCCAAACCTCCTCTCTCTAGCTACACTTTTTTTCTAGTACATTCTCCAAAGTGACACAGAGTGTGGTTTTTAAGTGTGTGCCTTCCTCTAGTCACTAGAGTCTAGTGCAATTGTGTTCACCCTGGGCACTCAAACCCAGTTCCTGATACAGTGACTAGCAAGCCCTCCAAAAATAACAGTTGTATTTCTGTGGGTGAATGAATAGGAAAAAAATAAAGAAATTAACAAAACACCATACCAGCATTGTTAAGATGTCTTTGTGCCTTAATGAGGCATTATTATTATTATTTTATTTTTTTTTGGTTTTTCGAGACAGGGTTTCTCTGTGTAGCTTTGTGCCTTTCCTGGAACTCGCTTGGGAGACCAGGCTGGCCTCGAACTCACAGAGATCCGCCTGCCTCTGCCTCCCGAGTGCTGGGATTAAAGGCGTGCGCCACCACCGCCCGGCAACGAGGCATTATTTTGATAAAACAAAAACAAAAAGACTATTTTGATAATTTGGGTATTTTGGCATCATTTTGGATTTTACTTTAAAATCTGCATTATTCTTTTTTCAGATCGGGGTTGGGAGATACATTTGTTCTGGTTCATGTAAGGAAACCCAAAGTGTCTGCGGAGAGTTCCACATTCATCACACTCCACATGTCTCTAAGACAGTTTTTAATATGGTAATTGCTCCTTTTTTTTTTTCCTGCCTCCAAAGAGTTAGAGACAACCTGACCAGAAGAGGAGGCCTCTCCTGGAGGCTGAGTGATCTTAATGGTTCTCTCTGTCTTGGACTCAGACGATCTTTGGTACAGCCATCAGCTCTGTCTCAGAAGAATTAGACTTAAAACTCCTTTGAAAATTCCCCTGTCCTAGATAAACAACGCTATGTCTGAGCCATTTTTAAGAAGGGGAAACGGAATAATCCTTTAAAAGGCATTGTTATAAAATGCCAATTTGTAGGTGTGCTAGGTGTTTCCTTTATAAACAAAGTGTGTCAATTAGTGAGAGAAAAAAGACCAAAGGCCCTGCCTGGCTGTGCTTTGTTACTCTATTATTAGATTTTCTGTTGGAAAAAAAAGTGAGGATATGAAGTTTTAACATTAAAAAGAAATCTGATATGTATTTCAGCTGTCTGGGTATTGTGAGCTGAAGACATCTGTATTCTTAATTAGCCCTTTCATAAATGTGCTTATGGGATGTTATGTGATCACCCTTGAAACAGACACCTGGAGCTTTGAAATGATTGCCCTTTCGTGTCCCAGGGCTTGAACAGTGCACACAGGGAAGTCCTGGCAGTGGTATTAGCAGTGTTATCAAGACGACTCCAGATCCCAATGATTTTCCTGTCTGTAAATTAAATAATAATATCAAAACAAAATCCACTGCATCCAACAGGAAGGGACAAATATATCAGAGAGGACTTCCTGTCATGGAGGTGATTCAAAACCCTGTTGTTAAAAAAAAAAAAAAATTAAAAAACCTGCAGACTGAGATACTTCCTCCAGCTCTGAGAATGGAAAAGATGGTACCCCAAGCATCCTCTTTTACCAGAGTGAAAGGACCTTGGGATTCAACTTGAAGCCCAAGGATGGGGCAGAAGGACATTAGGTTTTTTTTTGTTTGTTTGTTTGTTTGTTTTTGTTTTTCGAGACAGGGTTTCTCTGTGTAGCTTTGCGCCTTTCCTGGAGCTCACTTGGTAGCCCAGGCTGGCCTTGAACTCACAGAGATCCGCCTACCTCTGCCTCCCGAGTGCTGGGATTAAAGGCGTGCACCACCAACAGTTAGTTATTGAATGGAGGCCCTTCTAGATCCCATGATTTCGAAATTATTTTTTAAGAAGCATCATAGCCAGCATGAGAACTAATAAGAGACTTCTTTCTTTTTGTTCTAAGGGCCCTTCTCATCCATTTCAGTCTGGGAAGGGCAGGGAGTGCAGACATGTTAGTGCTCCTAGCAGCTGGAGTCTGCTAGCTTTGCTTCTTGATGACAGAACTATGACTGCATAGTTCTATGCAGCAGTGGCATGTGCAGGTCTCACCAGCCTTGGTGAGTGACAGGGGCAAGCTCAAGCTGTGGCCTCTATTTGTCTCAGATCCTAAGATTCCCAGTGAACTTTCAGGGGTAGAGGCTTTGAATGCCGATCACCTTTCTTTCATTTCGTTTTCTTCCATGGGAGAATCTACTCTTTATTCTAAGACCTGTCCTCGGAGATTTCTTATTAAGGATAGTTAATAAAACTAATGGTGGTGGATATTGGGTTGTTTCCACACCTTCTCATCTTCCCACTTTGGGGCAAGAAATCTAATTTTGATGCCACCAATTTCTCTGTCACAGCACTGGTAGATGTTGCTAATGGTGATAAGGATAGAGTTTCTACTTGCATGTAGACCCTTTCCATCCATTTGACTTCCTGTATCATTTTTGAAGGATTTTAAAGAGTCTGAGAAGTTCTTTGAGGCCACTTTAAGTGGCTGGGTTGGGGTTGTGATGAAAGCCTTTACTAGCCCAAGTCTTGAGTTCTGTGTTATAGGGAATTGTTGCTTGCCAGTCACAACCATGGGGTCCATTCATTAGTTCATCTTTCCATTTGAAAATTCTGCTTTCCCTCAGAGGCTCTTTTCTCCCTTAGGTCTATAAGTCTGTCAAGTGATATGTGCAGCGAGGGTCTCCTGACTTGAAATTCCCTTAATGTCTAAGATCAGAGTTGAAGCTTATGAGAGAGGAGTAGTGCACCCATAGTACAAAACAAATTCATACTTGTGGTTAACATCTTCAGTTGAGCCTCAGCCTTGGATGAAAACACCAGGCGTAACTGAAGAGCTATAATGTGAAACACAGACACCCCTTAAAGTGCAGGCTAACTGACAGAACTTTCAGCTGGGTACTCATGTGATCCCATCCCAAATAACTAGCTGGTTTTATTGCATGACTTTTCAAGATGGCATTGTAAAAGAACTATTTATTCATCTGTCCTTAAGTAAGAACCTTTTAAAACAATAACAAATTAAGATACAGGCCCCCATGAGGGGTTGGAGAGATAGCCTTGAAGGTAAGAGTGCTTATTGTACTTTCTGTGCAAGCATGAGGAGATGAATTCAAGTCCCAGCACTCATGTCGACAGCCCAGCATGAATGCACATACCTGGAAGCCCAGTGCTGTGGGGGGTGGAAGGTGTAGACACAAGGATCACTGGGGCTTGCTGGCTTTCAGCCTAGCTCCAGTTCAGTGAGAGACTTCATCTCAAGGGAATAAGGTAGATTAGGATAGAGCAGAGAACTGGATATCCTTCTTTGGCTTCTGGGCATGTACACAAGGCAAACTCACCTGAACACACATACATACACATATACCACACATATACCACATATACACAACCAGAGTTCCACAAACAAGTAAATTAATTACTCAACTAATTAACATAAATAAATCCACAGTAAAACATTAATTGAAGACACCCAGCAACTTCCATAAAACAAAACCACAATAGAACTAATGGATGGCACTGACTATGGGGTGCATGTTTTACTTGGTGCTTACATGTCTACTCAGGAATGAAGAGTAAATGATGAAGATTATTCATGCAAAATTTACAGGAAACCAACCCAAAAAGATAACTCCATTCTGGCCCCAAAATTTTTATTTTTTTAAGACTTTATTCAAAAGTTGAATATGACCGAAGTATATTATACCTGTGCATAAAAGCATCACACTGAAAACCATTATCATCTATATTTAATACCTACTACTAAAACATAGAAATGCCACAATGAAACAAAGCAAAAAGATCCAGTTCAGAAAAATCACATGGAGAATGTGAATGGAAAACCCACTCAAAGCAAGGATCAAGAAAGAAAACCAAAATTAAATACATCAGAGTGTAGTTTGGCTGAAATTTGCTTTAGAGTAAAGAATAACATCTTTTAATAAGAATATCTGTTGCATTACAATAGTCTTCTTGTTGAAATATATTTATGTCTTTCCTCTTTGAAATAAACTGAAGATCTATGAGGGATCAGCTCAACAGATAGAAAGGTTTGTAGTGTTAACTTGGAAACACAGTCACTATTTAAGGATATCAAAATGCCAAGGCTAGAAATAAGCCCACAAGGCAAGCTTTTAAATTCAGATCAGAGCACAGCCCTCTTTCATGAGTGTGCTAAGACTACATTTTGACTTGATTAGAAAAAGAGCTGCTTTTGATTACTAATGTCTGCTATGGGCATAGAAATCATGGTGCTATACATGTACTTATATATTCAGCATGCTAGATTTATCCCAAACTCATCATTGTATGTAAGAGGAAACTGAGGCTCAAAAGTTGCAAAATGACTGATTGCAGTTCCCACAGTGGCAAGATCACAGCCCAGTCTCCTCCATATGCAATGAGAGGTTTAGGGCTGAACCCAAAGCATATTCACCTGCAGTCCATTTTAAACCCTTCACATTTACTCCTCACCCATCTTTCCTCATCATTTCCTCCTAAATCTGCACTGTTATTTTTCTAATGAAGACACATTGCTGACTTTATAAGTCAAATGAAAAAAATTACAATTAGACTTTGCCGTAAAGAACATCTGTAGGAACTCATCTCAAAATGGAGAGAGCGAACATAATATCTCACTCTGAACATCTCCTACTTTAAAAATGTGTACCGGGGGCAGATAAAGGACAAAAGTCATCTCTATAGTCTGCAATAGAAGGTATTGATTTGGCAGGGCCAAGAGCATGTCAATGTTATATATGGCAGTGGACCGGATTGGTGCACAGCAAATAGTATTGTTCAATAGTAATAAATAATAATTATGTACAGGGATTGTCTCCCGGATGCTCCATTCTCCTGCCTTCACTAATAATCAGAATCTAGTTCTTCCAGAGACCTCCCTTACTTTTATTCTAACAAGGCAGTAATTCATTCTAGGCCCTTGGAAGGTACATACATCTTCTCTAAATGTGCCTTCCTTACAGGCACATAAGGTGATCATAAGTTTAATTAAAGGTCATGGAAGCATCCTGGTCTCTGGTGCCTCATAACTCTGTATTGTTCCTCATGACCTTCTCTGACACCAGGCGCCTGGAACATCCAGGGATAAGAACACATGAGTTTCCATGGCTGTTCTGGCTCTGTGTTACACCAGTTTAAAAAAAAAAAAAAGATAATAAAAAAGGCTTGTAAACAAGTTTTTTGTGGTTGTTTTTTTTTTGATGGACTTTGAACAGACGATTAAATCACCATCCAGGCTTCATGTTTTCACTAAGAACACAGGTTCAAGTTAACTCAGACTGATTGAAATAGCTGTAAGAGTCAGAATAGAACTGAACAGGAGGCTTGACTCAAAAGTCTTCCCAAGCACTTATGTAACTAAGGTGGCCCAGGGCAAAGGGAATTAATATCTAGATATCCCTCTACCCCTCAAAGGTGAAGGCAGCTTGAGTTTCACAAGAAATATCAAACCTAACCCACCTGTAAAAGAGCACAGCTTAATCAGATATGCACCTCAAATCTCAAGCAGCATTATAACCAGAGTTTTTTCAAATGAGGAAAGTAAGTTTTGTTCCAGACTGGATTAGCACTGAGTTCTGACTATGATGTCTGTTAGATGTGTAATTCTTAAGCGATTTCTTTTTCGTCACCTGCACCTGGGGTTTAAAACAATTATCTCACAGAGTTACAAGGAATAAAATAAGGATAGATAATTTTAAGAGGATTGTAGTGATACAACATGATACATACATACATACATACAAATACGATAAAAGATTTTAAATTATTGTGATTACATGTAAACGATATCAGCATTAATATAATTTCAAAAATTGTTGAGAGTGGGGTATTAACAGGACATTGTACATCTTACAGTAGCTAGTCAAGTTGCAAACTTTGAACTCAAACCTTCATGTCGTCCATCTCACCTAAATCATACAAAAATTGAAGTAACAAAACCCCTAACATCTAGGAAGGATGTGGTTGGCTAATGGAGACTTTCCTCCCTAAAAATGTTTGTACTCTGGGGATATCTGCCTTCCCAAGGGACAAGTGAAATCATCTAATCTAACTTCAAAATCATCCTTCACCCCCGAAGAAAAAGCTCTGCATGTGTAACAGAGCTGTTAGGAACCCTGGAGGATGGGGTACATAGGGGAAGGGAGGAGGAGAGGGAGGCAGGCAGGAGACAGGGAGTCAGCAGATCAATAAAACCACTTTAGGATAATGACTGCAGCTGAAGAGAAGGAGTGAGGCTGGACTGCAGGCGAGCTCCATCACTGCCAGGAAAGGCCCATTTGCAGGAACAAAGGGCTTCATCTGTCCTGTCAGACCCAGGACCTCACTCAACAGCTGCACTTGCAGCATCCCCAGGTGTGCCAAGCAAGCTGCTGACTTTCCCTGCTCCCAGTCTCCGTTCTGATTCCTAGAGCTGTGGGAACTCCATGTAAATGCTGAGTCACTCACGTAGAGCATGGTAGAGGAGGGGCAGCAACTGAGGTCCACCAGATCAGAGAGCCTTGGTGGAGGGCAACGCAGGAAAGGCAGGAAGGGGCACCCTCTATATCCAGTGGCTGCAAACTCCTGCCCCATTCCAGCTGCTGTTAAAATGTGGGAAAACTCACTGGCTCCCTCCTCAGTCTCCGTTCCTTCCCTCAGTTCCTCTGTGGAATGTGTGCCAGAGAGGAAAGCAAGGTCCATCCGGCACAGGAAAAGGAGAAAGGGTTAACTAAGCCAGAGGCCTGGAAGAAAGGACAACCAGTGCTTGCCTTTCAGAGTAAACAGATGGGAAAATAGCCAAGGTGCTTGACTACATACTACTTATAATTTGCAAGTGGCAGAAACAGTTATCCAAACTTGCCAGCTCTAACATTATAGTTTGTGCCACAAACCAGTACCTTATGTTACTCATGATGCCACAGTAATACTCACTATGCTTGTACTCTCCAAATGTCAGCAGTGACTACGGCTTTCCATGACCTCTGTGTGAGTGAACTGCATGGCTGTAACCTTTGAAGATTATAACACTGATTTCTTTGTTACATACGTCAGATGGGAAGTGTGTCGTTGACGTAGATGTAAAGATCGTCCTTGTGCAATTCGTGGCTTGGCACTAGTTATGTAGGAGGGATGATAAGTACTAAACATTAAAATGCTGATACCATACACCACAAAAATGAGTGTCTGTAAGACACACTCAGCTTCTACAACCTGGATGCTCTATGTTATGGGTCACACTGAATTCTTACAATGATTCTTCAGAGAGAGACATTGTGACACAGTTTGGGAAACAGCTTTGTGACGTTTGGTCACCGAAAATCACTCAGCTGGCGAATGAAGAAGGTTGGGTGAGTTCAGAACCCACATTTGGGCTACACTTTCCTGGTTTCTCTTATGGATCAATATCTTTTTCCTTTGGTCATTGAATATGCCTGGAAAGTATATACTGTATGAACTCATTGCAAGAAAGAATCAACTGGATATTTGTCCAGAGCAAGAAATCAGGAAGTCTCTCCTCTTCCATATTTATTTCTATAGTATGCTGGTCCATTGGAATGATGGCCAGCCTCTCAACACATTTTCAAGGGAGATTTTACTAAACCAGACAGGTTATGGGCACTCAGCTTATGGTGACATTGTACTGGGTGAGGGCAAGGTATCCTTGAAAATCACAGTCTGCTCTCAGATGCCTCATGGTCTGGTAGAAATGACAGGCATAAGAAACTTTGGTATTACAAAGCATAGTAACAGACGTGTTTGCACTGTGCTCTGGGAACACACTGGCTTTATCTACTGATTCTCTCCATAAGAATAAGATGAAGTTTCAGAAAAGGAGTCTGAGGTATGTGATATGTGAACATACGTGAAATTTTCCCAAGACACAGATTAAGAGAAAGGAAGTATTGCAATGTGTATTTAGGATTTTGAAATTCAAGATGCTCCTGGCTTCTGCTTAGAATAAAAACCAACCAAACAAATAAAACCAAAACAGGACTACTCTCTGTTTATAGTCCAGAAAGGCCAACTACACCGTGAAGTCATGATTTTTCTTGAAATTTCTGGTGTCTCCAAGTAGAGAGGAGAAAACAAGAAAGCCAAGCTGTCACAGGAGAGGCTGAATTCCTTAACCCCTGGCTCAAGGCTGGGGAGTGGGGAAAGCAGGCTCGAGGAACAGTGTCTCTAAAGGTGACTGAAGGTGTCATATTCATTCACAGGAACATTTCAATAGCCTGCCCCCTCCCCCATGTCATCAAGAAAGAATTGGGGCTGGGAAGAAAAGAGAGAACATACTGGCAACCTCTATCAGCCTGTGGAAAGAAGAAGCCACCAAGAGGAGAAGAAATCCAACCCAGATCTACCTCATATTTATTTGCTGCTCTAACAAAGGGCCACAGGCTGTGGGACAACCACAGAAAATGGTTCCTGACAGTTCTGGGTACCATAAGTCTTGGATCCAGGTAAAGGTTGGAATGGGGGAATCTGCTTTGAGGGTAGGGAGGGAGGGATCTGATCCTGAAGTGGGGAGGGGGATCTGCTCCAGGCCTCTCCCCTTACCTCCTTAGCTTGTTGATAGACATCTCACTTTCATGGAATTTCCTCTGTCAGACTTCTCTCCATCTGTGAGAACACCAGTCCTAATGGATTAGAGACTAACATAATGACTTCATTTTTCATTATCTCCAAAAAGACCTTATCTCCAGGCTAAATGACAATCTGAGGTACAAGGGGCTAGGGATTCAACATATGAATGGGGCAAGGGATCTTTAGGGCAA
Source organism: Peromyscus attwateri (assembly GCA_902168425.1). NCBI lineage: Eukaryota > Metazoa > Chordata > Mammalia > Rodentia > Cricetidae > Peromyscus > Peromyscus attwateri. The sequence continues at coordinate 16,700 of CABHPP010138686.1, read as the reverse complement.
AAATGCTCCATGAATCAAAACACTTAAGCCACTCAGGGAAAACCAAGCAAACAGTGACTTCCACAGTGTATGAGACTAAAATATCAACCATCTCAGTAAACCAGGAATAAAAGAAGAATTGTTCTGGACTCCTGTCCTGAAGTTGAGGCCACCTAATTGCTTGGGATGACAGTTTCTGGAAAAGCCTAGGCTGTGTTTGTCTAAGCTACTGGCTGAATAAGAGCAATGGAGGATTCATTCCCCAGCTCCCAGCCAAGGCTGACAAGGCTCAAGAAACCTTTCGATGCTGGAGCATCGAAAGCATGAAATGAGAGAAGCCCTGAGATGCAGATACATCTGACCATATGCATAACACATTTTAAAGTAACCAAATAGGAATAGTCTAATAAAATGGGCTGGGGGTGAGCCAATTGTAACCCTCAGACCAAATCAGCTACCAAACACTGTCCTCAACCAGTTCACAAAATGTCCTGCCTTTAGCATAAGGATGCATGAGAGTTCTGAGTTGCTACCTTCATCTAGGGGAGGGCCAAGAAGATTGGATCAGGGACATTAGGAGTCACACAGGGTGAAGGGGTGGTGTTGACAGAGCTCAAAGTTGAGAGCACAGGGTCCTTATTCTAGTTGGCTAAAAGGGAAGTATTACCAACTGTAAGTCTGTGGGACAAAACAACCAAAGAGGAGAGTTTAAAATCAAATTGAATTCTTCCTGCTCAATTTTGAACTTTCTTAGAACCTGGTACCTGTTATTCCTTCCAATTTCTCTTTTTTGAAGTGAGAATATCTGTTTTATGGCTCTCTTACTATTATGTTTGGAAGGCAATGGTTTGTTCTATGATTTCACTAGTTCAAAGATAGAGGGAATTTTTCACTTCAGATGGGCCATGACAAGTATTTCATTCTTAACCTCATATAGAAGATTCAGATGGTGAGGTCCAGGAAATTTTGAACATGTGATTTTTATATGAGATTTTGGACCCTGAGTTAACCTTAGAATGATTTAAAACTTTGGGAGTTGTTGGAATGAGGACTCCCAGCACCTACGGGCAACTCCCATATGTATTTAACTCCAGTTCCAAAGAATCCAACTCCAACTTCTAGCCTATATGTGTACGATGTATGAAGATGCAATACACACATGTGAGTGTGCCTACACACACACACACACACACACACAGAGAGAGAGAGAGAGAGAGAGAGAGAGAGAGAGAGAGAGAGAGATACATAGATAGATAGATAGATAGATAGATAGATAGATAGATAGAGATAGATAGATGATAGAAGATGGTAGATAGATGAGATAGATGATAGATAGATGATAGAAGATTGATAAATAGATGGTAGATAGATAGATAGATAGATAGATAGATAGATAGATAGATGATAGAAGATAGATAGATAGATAGATAGATAGATAGATAGATAGATAGACAGACGGACAGAGAATAGATAGATAGATAGATAGATAGATAGATAGATAGATAGATAGATA
>CABHPP010138686.1:0-15198 GCA_902168425.1 Peromyscus attwateri | reverse complement strand
ATAGATAGATAGATAGATAGATAGATAGATAGATAGATAGATAGATAGATAATTTGAAAAACCATAGTAAGATGCTACTTCGTACCTAGTAGAATGGGATTGGATGGTGGGAAACACTATTTTCCAGTGAAATATTTATTTACTAAATACTTAATTTTGACTACAGGATGGTAAAATGGTACAACTGATTTGAAAAACAATTGGATAAGTTTCTTGTAAAATCAAACATATATTTAACTTGTACCCAACCAACTTCTACTGTAACTGCACAAGTGTAATAAAAATTAAGTTTTTGAAAAATATGAAAACCCTACATTTAAAATGCATAGTGGCTTTATTCACAACTGCTGGAAACTACCCACAGCAACATGCCCTTCAATGTATAAAGGTGTAAAAAGTCTTTGGTGCATATGATATAAAATGGGATAGTAGCCATCAGCAAAATGAATGAACTACCAATATATGAGGCCACCTGATGAACATCAAAGGCCTCCTACTAAAGGAAATAAGCCAGAATCAAAAATGTCACCATCTAGTTATGCCTTAGCCACTGCAATCACAAACTCACAGCAAAGTCACTATGTGTACCTGCACTGGGTTTGTACAAGCATCAATCATAGGTGATGGAGAGGCTCATGGATCCTTATCCATTACTGCTGAACTGTTGGCTACTGATTGTGGGAGAGGGGAAATCATTGTCTTCAATTATGTTCTACTCTTGAGCACACCAGACTCCAACAGTTAGCTCCAAACCCTTGGTCACTCAGATAGTACTGGCTAAACTCAGTGGGTCACCAAACAAACAGACAAAAATTAGACATGAATTTGAAAAGAAAAGGCAGAGGTGAGAGGGAGAGATGTGTAGAGGGTGTAAGTAATCAATATGCATTATATATGTACGTGAAATTGTAAAAATAATTAATTAATAAAAAGAAAATTACTACAAATGATTTGAAATTTTCTAAACTAAAGGGATTAAAAATAAATGCTGAGCTGCCATGGGCCTGAAATAGGCTAAGAGCTTTTTACAAGGTGAAAAGGGAATGGTTCAGGGTGATGTACTTTTTCTGTATTTTGAGTGTGGTGTAGGTACAAGGATATACTTACAAAGGGAATTGTAGGGTAGAAGTTGCATAGACATGTAATATTGGATGTGTGTTCACTGGCAATAGACTCCCATAAACTATCCTCTTATCCTCAGTACAGGTACTCATCATGTAAAATTCTGAAAGAAGTAATCAATATGCATGTGGAAGGTAGCTTCAAATGGATAAATACCTGGAAATTCTGCACCTTTCTGACTTGCAAGAGTAAAACTATAAAGTTAGCAATAGACAGCACTTAAACCACAAGTAAACACATCTTATGTGTGTGATATCATGCTATACAAAAAAAAAAAGTTGGTAGTCTACAATTAGTGCTCTGTTTTGTTTATGTGAGTGGATGCTTTGCCGTTATGTATGTCTATGCACTGGAGTGGAGTTACAGACGATTGTGAGCTACATGTGGGTGTTGAGAATCGAACCTCAGTCTTCTCAAAGAGCAGCAAGTACTCATAACAGCCCCATAATTAGTATTCTTACTTATTCACGTCTTATCTGACTTTCTGTCTTCTTTACAACTCTTTTCTGCTTCAAATATCCCTCGAAGAGATCTCCAATCACCTAGGTACCAGTGAGAGGATGGATGCATTATGAACATGGCCATCATATTTGGAGATCTGGAAATTCCTTCCTTTCCATAGTTTATTGATCATCTGATCCTCTACTTTCCCATAGCATGAGTTAGAGAACCCATTGGGTGACACTCCGAGATCAATGTCAAATTTTCTAGTGTTCCTTCTGTTTCTCTCTTTGTTATTAATCTCCATGTTCTCAATTTAGCTTCTGCTTAGCTAACTTAATTTTCCACACTGTCAGTTCTACTTGTTAATGCTCCTGTGTTTATTTTAATTGTTCCACACAATTTTCATTCTACTCCAGTCTCCATTCTCTCAGTTGCTTCTTGCTTACTATAAATAATATCTTCAGTTTTATCTTTGGAAAGAGTCAGAGCACACTTTTGCAATTCAGACAGTGATGTATTTAACTTACAGTGCATTTGTAAGCTGTATTTTCTTCTGAGTTCTGAACCCTTTGCATTCCGAGGGACCTATGTTCCGATGTCCATTCTGTGGAGAACATTAGAAGAAAGTGAATTCTTTGCAATCCAATTTTGTGGTCATCATCCAGTCCTTATGTGCCCTCGGCCTGCCAGTGTCTCCAGGTTCGCAAATCGATTGTCTACATATTTCACCTTCTTGTTGATCTCTTTCTCTGGGTCGTGGGTCTAGATGCTACACTTACAATCAGCATGAAAGCAAGGGTGCTAGAGGATAAATGGGACAGCTAAGGGGCAAAGATATACTCCTCAGCCAGCGGGGGGATGAGAGGCAGTCATCTAGTAGAATAATTCTGACCTACATTCTATGGCTTTTTTGAGAAAGTCTTCAGCGGGAAAGTTCCTGACTTTTCTCCTCTCTAACTTGGTTTCTCCTTGTCCATACCTGTGATGGCTAGAATCACTTCCTAAATAAACCATTTGTAGCTATGCTTTTGCACAGGAGCTTGAAACCCACTAGGGTATGTCCCTGCCTCTTACTCTGTACTTCAGACCTCTTCTGCTTGGCTCCTGAAAAGAAATACCTCTTCTCCATTCTTGTCATATTTTTCATGGGACTCCAGATGGCCACTCTCTATGGAGAGTGATTCAGTCCCAAACGCCTGCTAATTCACTGAGACTGGATTAGAGTAAGCGAGTCCAGGCATGCCTGGTTATACAACAGCCGTCAAGAATGAATAGTCAGGTGTACGTAGTTCATTGATAGAGCACTTGTCTATCATGTACAAGAACCTGGTATCAATCTGCAGAATTACACACACACACACACACACACATACACACATACAAACACACACACACACACACATCTTGCTCTCCAAAAGCTTACAGATTCCAGAACAATGGGTACTGATGATAGTTATGAATTCAAGGCCTCGAAACTCAGCCTTTTATCTACCAGATTAAGAGGATGAAGGATGAACCCAAATCCAAACTTGACCTTGTTTTTGGATCATTTTAAGCTATATAGAATTGTGGGTTGTTACACACCCATACCAAACACCTGAATCATCCTCATTTTTCACTACTAGTTCTGCTCAAAGATTTCTATAGCTTATTAGTGTTTTGTGATTTTCATATGTTCTCACTACAGGAATAGCTCTGGGCATCTTTTCTCTCTCTCTGAAGACAACTGTTATCTTTCATACTTCCAGTGTGCCTGCTGTGGATCAAGCATTGTATTGTTTAGCTTAGGAAAGTAAGTTGATTTTATCTTCACAGCAACTCTGAGGAGCAAATGTCATTTCTCCCATTTTAACAGACGCTAAATGGAGATTCTGAAAGTTGAAGTGGCAGAGTAAGGATTCAAATTCAATTTCTCCTACTCCAAGTTCATGCTTTGTGTACCGTCCCATGTACTCCTTTGATAATAAGACTTCAGGTCTGCTTTACGAAATTGAACACACACTACCTTTACTGGAATAGCCCACCTTGAATTCTCATTTCCTCAGCCTCTCTTAACCCAGCCATGAGTGGAAATGAGATGCAGAGGTTTAATGGGCATTTGAGTTGGCTCCTAGAGAATAGATAGCCTGAGATTCCATGTTGGAATCTCAGGCCCCATAGGAATAGAACAACTCCACTCTCCAGCTAAACAATGGGACAAGAAGACATAAAATGCTGTAGGGAAAATAGAATTCCTTCTCTCATGTTTTTTTCTGATGATGTTTTCTTACAGTATGCGATGGGTTGTTCTGATGATTTGTTGTAAAGGAAATATGCTAAGTGTTCCTGGAAAATGCTATCCCTGGGCCAAATAGAGAAGTCGGGTAGGTAACAGCCTTTTACAGTTCATGTCAACAGCAATTCCCCTGCCTCATCTTCCAGAAGATGAGCTCTCAAAGTCTTCATCCAAGTATTGCATATCAGTAAGGAGACTTCCAAATGTTCTTGGTGCCTGCCCACAACTTACCTGTTCATTTCACTAGAGGATTCAGTTATCAGTGCTTATTAGTCTGTGGACTCTGGCTTCAGGTATTACATTAAAAGTTGAGAAAACTGGGTGGGTTTTCTCTGTCCTGATATTTATACATGTGGGATCAAGTATAAGGTCAATTATTTTTAGTTTTTATATTTTTCAAAGTCTATACTACAGGCTTTTAAGCATATTTCAAATATAGTTCGTTTTCTTCTTAGGCACACAAATAGACTTCCTAGCAGTTAAATGCTTCCAAGAGATTGAGTTCTGGTCAGTAAAACCTGGACCAATAGTATATACTTCTTTAGCATAGCCTATGAATGTTCTATGTAGTCCTCTGTTTTCTCAGGTCTCTCATCTGGTGGGAGGTTAACCACATTTAAGGAATCTACATTCCCAACATCATAAACCCTGTGCATCCTGACTATCTGTTATAGTGACCAGAAAACATCGGAATTATGGGATCAAATATAGGCCCTGTTTCTTAGGATTCTTAAGATCTCCAGATCTTAGAATGCCACACAGTCACACCTATGTCCCTAAATAGCTAGTCTCTTGCTCTAGGCATTTATCCAATGGATGACACGATGTTATCTTTGACCAGGGCTACTCAGCAATTTTAGGAGGAATTAGCATTCTTTTCTCTCATCTGACTTTTTCACTCTTTCTGCTGTTCTTCCTACATCCCCGTGTGTCCATGGAAAACAAGAACAGAAACTCCTGGCCATCAGAAGAGACAGACACAGCATCAGAGGGATGGTTCTAATTTATCAAAAAGAATGTCTTTTGGGATTTGTAAAGGATGTGGGATCCTTAACATCAACCCTTGTGAGATAGAAGTAAGTCATTACTGTGCCCTAAGGGCTCAACTCAGTGCACCAACTTAGAAGCTCCTGAGCGACCACTCACTTAGGGTGTGTTGTGGGCAATGTCTGTGCATATGTGACTATATGCATGTGGGGAAGGGAGGCATTTGAATGGAGAACTGGTTCCACTTAGTGCTTCTGAGTCTTCTGTAGCTAGAAGTGTGTCCATTCTTAAAGCACAAAGAAACATTGGTTTGTACTTCCCCCCTATCCTGGAGCTATTGCAAGAAGAATAAGGCATCCGTAAGTGACCTTTGTGCCCTTAGGGGGTCAAGTGCATTGAAATGGGGGAACATGAAAGGCACTCAAGACAGAACATTAGAAAAATTAATTGTAGTTGAAAAGAGAAGCGGGGGAGAGGAAATAAAACTACAGGCCTCATTAAGTACACCTCCCAACAAGCCCCTTCTGTACATGTAGTACAAGGTAGAGTGACACAGAAATAGCTACAGCTACAGCTGAGGAGGCTGATGGCCCTGCCAAGCACAGCTCCCATTCCCACGTCTGACACCTTGTGTTCTGAATCCACAGGAGACAGCATTTCTTACCTTAGGAGTGGAAAGCGGGTCAGAGCTCAGAAGCTCTTCAATATGAAGTCTGATGATTTTAAATGAACAGCACATGGAGCACATGCATGCTTCTCTTCAGGCTCACACTGTTGCATTTCAGGGTTCATCTACACCAGCTCTCATGGTCAGGAAACGCTCTATCTGTCCTTTACGGATCTCAGGGGTTAAGATAGAAACTAGTGCCTCCATCACAATCTGGCCTGATGATCAGCACCAAACTGAAAGGAAACCAGGACATAGTCTCTTGAACCTTTGACCATGACACAAACTCCAACACCATACTCACTGCCACTCTGAATATGTAGGCAATAGCTAAAATCCACGGGGTTTTTGTGTTTGCTTAGAAGACAGGCATGGACTAGAACATCTCAGATGATCTACAAACATCTGAAAATACACCACAATGGTTTAATATATGTTAAGTATTTACTGTACATCAAGCTCCATGCTGGGAGCTTGACACACACTATCTGGTAGAGCTTTATTCTGTGGTGCTCTGAGTTACATTGAGATTTCATGGACTTGTCCAGAGGGCTTATTAGCACACAAGTTTCTGAACCCCAACTCCAGGGTTTCTGATCCATGCTGTGACTAATTCACATTTCTGACAAGGTCCTAAGCACCACTGCTGTTGATGCTAGTCAAGAACCATGGCTAAAATCATAATTTACATTTTAGAGTATAAAAATTGAAATTCATAGAGTTGAGATGCTAAATATGTTAATTTACTAATAGTTTTATGTAACAGAGTACAAACAAGCCCAATGTATTAAACAACAGTAATTTATTTTCTCACAATTTTGAGGTTATTTCATACAGCCCCAACTTTGGGTTTTCTTAGTTATCACTAGGGAATTTATTCTCTTTAAACTCATTGAGATGTTTGTGTCTTGAATTCTTTGATGATATTTATGATTAATATTTTTAAGTCTGTGTCCTGGGGTTTATCCAGGTAATTCTCACTGGAGACCATTTCTTTTCCACAGGACTGGTGGATTTGAGGAAGAGTCATACTATGCTTGAGAGATGAGACCTGGGCATGTGGACTTTTTTGTTGGTTATGTGTCTGATGTGGATATAAAAGGCTGAGTTCACACAGAGGATTTGTGTCCTGACCCAAGCCCATAGATTGGGAAGACGCAGATGGGGTTCCTTAGGTTGGCTAGTCACTGAATGTGGGGACTGGTTTCACTGAGGATTGGGATAAGGACAAGCAGGTTAGGATTAAGTAGGTGGACTCAGTGTGTGTGTGTGTGGCAGGAGCACAGGATGTGCTGGCCAAGCTGAGACTGGAGGATAGATGTGATGCTGGCCATGCTAGAGTCTGAGATCAAGGTATCAGGAGAGTCAGTCCCATCTGAAGGCTGTTCTGGACCACTGCACTTGCATTCAGTGGTTTGCCTGCTCTGTAGTTTTCTTCAACTTGTGGGGCATCATGACCCACTCCCCTCTCATCTTCTTGAAACATGATGTCTATCTGTATCCACCTCTAAAATGTCCCCTTTTATAAGGACCCCAGTCATTTTGGATCAGTGATCAACCTACTGACCTCACTTCAACTTGACTACCCATATAAAAACCCTCCTGCCAAGTAAGATCACACTGTGAATTGCTGAGGATTTAGACATCACTACATGAATTTAAGTGACACTACCAATCATCTATCATAGTAGCCTAACATCAAAGTTACATAATCGGCAAGTACTGCAGGCATTATGGGAACTATCTGATTCCAGAGCCCACTCTTGCAACCATTTTGGTCATGTGGCTCCCATGAAAAAAAGAAAGGAATGAACAAACAAGTATATCAAGGAAGTTTCCAGAAGTAAGGAAATTTATACTCTGCTTGCACGTCAGTGTGACAGAAGGAAACACCTCTCCAAGTGTCCTGTTAAGCACTGAAGCTCTGGCAAGCCTGGTGGTTGACAAGGGTGACAACTGTCACCATGACTGTGCCCATGCTGCTACTGCCGTTCAGAACACCCCAACCAAAAAAACAAAACAAAACAAAACAAAAAAAACAAAAACAAAACAAAACAAAAAAACCTTGCTCATCTCTATTAAAGAGCACAGAATGCTCAGTGATTCTCATTTGTAAGCTTTTACCTGTCAACTTTCTTAAACTTTCTCTTGCTCAATCAGAAGAGATGTCTAGCCATTTCAGTTGGCTGTAGGGTGGTATCTCTTTTTTTCCCCCCTTTTCTTTTCTGGGACAGCTGTGCAGATACTGGGGAATAGACTGGTGGTGGGAGGGTAAAACTGGCCAGGTCAAACAGCATGATTGCATTTTCTCCTTGTCTCTTGAAGGCTGAGATTTGTGGATATCATAAAAGGTTACAGCCCCTTTTTGGAAGCCACAAATAACCCTACTTGGGCTGTGACAGCTCTATGGCCCTTGGCGTACCATTACCCATTGCTGCTTGGGATTCCAGCTGTGCACTAGAGCAGCTGGCCCCGAAGTGTGCTCTCCACAGAGCATGTCGTAGGCACTCTGGGTCGCTGGGAAGCTGTTCCCTCCTGTGAGTCAATGCCTAGAGACTAGGCTTGATCTAATGAAATTACATGCTTTCTGGAGTGATTAATAAACATGGTCCACTTCTCCATATGGGATGAATATTCTTAAATGAGAGGAATGTGTGCTTCACATCTAGCTCCACCTCTGTGGAGGCTTAAAACTCCATGGCCGTGGCACAGAGAACCAAGAAAAGACACTCTTTACAAACAGATAAACCACACATATACACATGAACACAGCATGTGCTTTCATGCATGCATATATACATACATATATATGTACACACACACACACAATCTCCTGAAATCTAGGTAAACTCTGCAGTTAACTTAGCTATTGAAATCATGGTAAGTTCCTATGTAAGCACTTTACTGTGATGGCCTGTGGTGTTATGATTGGGGGAAGTTGAGTGAAGGATGTGTAGGAACTCTGTATTCTATTTGTAGCTTATCAGTCTTGAAGTATAGTGATACTATTTCACCTACTGTAACAACTGGAGCACAGGTAGGTCTAAAATGTCCTAATAACTAAGCATCATAGTCTATCACAGAAGTGACATTGTGGAACATTCCTGAAAATATAGTGGTTTTTAAATTATATGATGATGTTTAAAGTATCTGGTAGGGACATTTGCTGATCATGGTTCTTTAGATTAATGAAATCCTTATTAGAGCCATGATTTAACATGAGAGACAGCATACAATATGCTACCAATTCCCCCATGCAACTGGGAGTCATTGGGTTATTGACATGCAGCCCCTGTTGCATCCAGAGGGCAGTTGAGTGCTGACCCCACAGCACACGCAGACTCACTCCAAGATGTCAGCACTTTCCATGTGACCCAGGTTGGCAGATTACCCTTTGACCTCTCCTTACAATTCCACTGTCAGCCCTGGGTCAAACTGGAGCAATGGAGGAGTCATTCACCCTTACACTGCTGCTGTTGTGCGGTCTACTCCTCAGCTCCTGGGGAGCGCCAGAGAACATGCACACAGTGCCTTTGGGATGCGCTAAGCTTAGGGCAGCCATTGTCTTGATATCATTAGATCACTAAATAGAAATTATTTCTTTACCAGAATCACAATGTGTCACAGGCAGAAGCATCTTCCAACCTCTGTTGAACTAGTGACAGCTTTGAAAGTTCTCTGAGCTACTCTTCATTCAATCATCTTTACAACCAATTATACCACTCTGTGACAGAAAGCCTACTCAACTATGATACTGTGACACATTGCATGATAATCAACCTGAACTAATGAGTACACATTTGAAATTATATTACAAATTAATCATATAGTTGCTTTTTACAGTTAGTATTATATTGTTTGTTGACTGAATTACAAGCATTTCACCATCTTACCAACCAGTTTTATGTGAACGCATATTACCTGACTATCAACTCTGCTTGAACCCAGCATGCTGTTCTACTAGGGTTAATGAGATCTCAGCCATCAAAAATATCACACCCCAAAATGTCCAGACACTTTAGAAATGTTGCTATGGAAAGAATTTGGAGAAATAGATCTGCATGAATAAATATTCAATTAATGCCTGCTAAGCCCGTAAATCAATAACATGGAGAAAGTGAGTGCTTAAGATCAATATTTTATATTTCTTCTGACACTGCAATACAAAGATTATATCTCTTCTCTTCAAATACTAGAATTTCCACTGTAACATAACATGTATGAATCTCACCTATGTGGATTTTCATGTTTGAAAGCTAGTGAGAGATAAAGAGGGAGGAAAATATAATCTTAAATTTCCATAAAAGCTTTGAATGAAAACAGAATAAACAGAATGAATGATAGAAGGCTTTTTGTGTAAAAGTTGGCAGACTGTATATTTTATTTTACACAAACATATCTGAACATGTCTGAACCTCTAACTTGGAGGGAAAAAAACTTACTCCTAATCTTTGCCATGGTCAAACCTCGCTAAACCTCACATCAGTCTGTTTCCCATGCAGAACTACACAGCTGGTTTCTTTTCTCCGTGTGTGGTTCATGTTTTGACTCTCCCCAAATGCCAATGAGAAGCTGCTCCCTGGGTGTAATGAGTCTTACAAATGACACAATTGAAGACTTGTCCAGCTCCCTAGAAAACAGCCTGATGTGAAGGTCACGTACCTCTCCCTTGTAGGAGAGTTTGATCACAGGACAGAGAGTGTGAAGGGAACGGGACATGAAGCAGGGAAGGAAAGCAGATCCACGGTGGTATTTTAATATACTAGCCCCCACTTAATAAGGAAACACATCTGTTTGCTGTTAAATGCAGTGTTTCCCTGAACATGACACAAAGAACCACCACACCTTGGAAAGGCCCATCAGAGAAAGGGCATTGGAATTTATACGCTGTTCCTTCTTGGCTCCTCAATCTCTGTGGTCAGTTTTTCTTACGGATCAGTACCACTCCTACATCTCAGAGGTGTGCCATGCACCCTCTCTGGACATAGAAAGAATGAAGGCCTGTGCGCAAAGACAGGCAGACTGCTACTCAACTTGGAGGCAGAGGGAGAAACCTATAAAGTTGGCTCTATTACACTGGCCTCTTGCTGTGGAGGGTCCAGCAAAAGCCGCATCCATGTCCAGTCTTCTTCTCTGGCGGAGACTGAGGCAAGTAACAATGCCAGGAAAAAGACAATGGTAGTGACAGCTGGAGCTTCCATGGAGGAAGCAGCTGAGAGCTCAGCGGGCAGAGATGAGCATGTGGATGGAAAATAAGTTATGTCTGTGTCCCTTGAGTTTGCTGGTCTCAGTTTCATGTCATGTCATTGCTTCTGGAGAGGATTCCCAGAATGGAGCCCCCGGCATATACAATGAACAATGGCAGCCCAAAGTAATCTATCTCTCAAGGAGGTAGTTTTTGAAGAGGTTTCATAAATGTCCATTTTGTGTCTTGTTTTTTAAATTAGAATACAAGGAAACAGGTTTCTTTATGGCACTTTTACACGTATTTAATTTTGATGGATGCCCCTACATCTGATCCTCTCTTCTGTCTCCCTGCTTGCCATCTACCCCCGATGTCCTCCTCTATTTTCTTATACTGGTGTCCCCCTCCCATCACCCTTCCCTTAAGTCCTTGCCTCCTTCACATGAGCCCCTCTATAGTCACCTGCTTCTGCCTGTACTCACTCCCCCCCACATACACACACATAAAAATCAGACGCTAAGAGGAGAGAAAACACAGTGTTTGTCTTTCCGCACCTGCTACCTCATTTAATATAACATATTGATTTTTATAAATTTCACTGCAAACTTTCACAAGTCCATTTTCCCTTATGGCTGAATAAAACTACATGTGTGTATGTATACCAGTTTCTTTACCCAGTCATTTGCTGATGTACATGTAGAACAATTCCATTCCCTTGTTGTAGTGAATTGTTTAGCAATGAACATGGCTGTACACATATCTACTTCTATGGCAGGACGTACAGTTCTTTGGGTTCACACCTAGAGGCGTGTCTAAGTTACTCTTCTGTAATTGCTGTGAAGAGATACCATAACCAAGGTAGCTTACAAAAGTAAGCATTTAATTAGGGACTTGTTTATAGTTCTGGAGGGTTAGTCCATGAGCACAGGGGGTTATTCCGTGGTAGGAAGCACAGAGGCAGGCAGCCATGGCACTGGAGCAATAGCTGATCACGTGATCCACAAGTTACAGGCATGCACGCACACACACACACACACACACACACACACACACACACTCACACACACACCACACGTCCTAGCATGAGCTCTTGAAATGTTAAAGCCTACCCCTAGTGACACACCGCCTCCAACAAGGCCACACCTTTTAACCCTTCCCAAAGAGTTCCACTAACTGGGGACCAAACATTCAAACGTATGAACCTATAGGGCCATTCTCATTCAAGGTGGTATAACTGAGCCCTGCTGAGATTACGTCTTGAGTTTTATGAGGAACTTCCACACTGGTTTCCACAGCAGACACACCAGTTTACACTTCCACCTACAGTGAATAAAGCTTCCTCTTTCCAATATCCTTATTGGCATCTGTCACCTTTTGTTTTCTTGAGATAGACATTTTTAGTGGAGTGAGATAGAATCCCAAAGCAGTTCTAACTTACATTCCTCAGATAGCTAATGATTTTGAACTTTTAAATTATTTACTGGTCTCTCTTAATAAAATATTTCTAAAACTCAAAATGTATTTATAGGCCACTGGTATTTCTTTTCTTGAGAAATATCTGCTCAATTTGTTGGCTCATTTTTCATGAATACACAACTTCTGAGTTATTAAAATGATTCAGTCATTTTATATTCTTTTCACTCATCTCTTAAATTTCCCAAAGCAGTCCACCTTTATTAAAATATTTATTATAGTCATGCTAATGATATTTGTTAAATGTTTTTTAAATGAAAGGATATAAGTAACATTGAGTTTAGCCTAGGCAAGAGATATACCAAAATGTTTGATCTTATCTGCCTCAATGTTCAGAGGCTAATCTGATATCATAGCCACATGTTTCTTCTGAGGCCAGTTAACGCAAATAAATGTGATTTGTTTGTCTGCACCAAGATGCAAGCACAAAATAATAGAACAAACAGAAATATAAGACAGAATACAGAGGGAAAAATCTAGAAGCCATTGTTTTCTAGGTGATGCTTCTGGGTGCTGGATTGATCAGTATCTGGCTATGGGCAGGAATGAAGTAAACGAAGAGAAACAAAATATCTGGTGATTTTAAAATGTTCGTCATCCCCCATCATTGCAAATGGTAAACTGTGCTCAAATACATCTTGAACTGCTCTAATTTCTAGTGCATTGTTACAAAAGTTTGAGTTGTGAGCAAGAAGATCAGTGTGGAGTGTTGAAGACAGAGACAGTACCCTGTTACCCAAACCACAAAAAGATGCAACAAAGAAAGAGAATTACAGACCAATCTCCCTCATGAATATTGATGCAAAAATACTCAACAAAATATTGGCAAACCGAATCCAAGAATACATCAAAAAAATTATCCATCACGACCAAGTAGGATTCATCCCAGGGATGCAAGGATGGTTCAACATACGAAAATCTGTCAATGTAATACACCATATAAACAAACTGAAAGAAAAAAACCACATGATCATCTCATTAGATGCTGAAAAAGCCTTTGACAAAATCCAACACCCCTTCATGATAAAAGTCTTAGAGAGATCAGGAATACAAGGAACAATTCTAAACATAATAAAGGCAATTTACAGCAAGCCAACAGCCAACATCAAATTAAACGGAGAGAAACTCAAAGCGATACCACTAAATTCAGGAACAAGACAAGGCTGTCCACTCTCCCCATATTTATTCAATATAGTACTAGAAGTTCTAGCTTGAGCAATAAGACAACAAAAGGAGATCAAAGGGATACAAATTGGAAAGGAAGAAGTCAAACTTTCACTATTTGCAGATGATATGATAGTATACATAAGTGACCCCAAAAATTCAACCAGGGAACTCCTACAGCTGATAAATTCCTTCAGTAAAGTATCAGGATACAAGATCAACTCAAAAAAATCAGTAGCCCTCCTATACACAAATGATAAAAGGGCTGAGAAAGAAGTCAGAGAAACATCACCATTTACAATAGCCACAAATAATATAAAATACCTTGGGATAACACTAACTAAACAAGTGAAGGACCTTTTTGATAAGAACTTTAAATCTCTAAAGAAAGAAATTGAAGAGGATATCAGGAAATGGAAGGATATCCCATGCTCATGGATAGGTAGGATTAACATAGTAAAAATGGCAATCCTACCAAAAGCAATCTACAGATTCAATGCAATCCCCATCAAAATCCCGACACAATTCTTCACAGACTTGGAAAGAAAAATACTCAACTTCATATGGAAAAACAAAAGACCCAGGATAGCTAAAAAAATCCTATATGATAAGGCAACCTCTGGAGGCATCACCATCCCTGACCTCAAGCTCTACTATAGAGCTATAGTAATAAAAACAGCTTGGTACTGGTATAAAAACCGACCTACGGACCAATGGAATCGAATTGAAGACCCTGACATTAATCCATGCACATACGAACACCTGATTTTTGACAAAGAAGCCAAAACTATACAATGGAAAAAAGAAAGCCTCTTCAACAAATGGTGCTGGCATAACTGGATGTCAATATGTAAAAGATTACAAATAGATCCATATCTGTCACCACGCACAAAACTCAAATCCAAGTGGATCAAAGACCTCAACATAAATCCAGTTACACTAAACTTAATAGTAGAGAAAGTAGGAAGTACTCTTGAACGCATTGGCACAGGAGACCACTTCCTAAATAAAACACCAACAGCACAAACACTGAGCACAACAATTAATAAATGGGACCTCACGAAATTGAGAAGCTTTTGCAAGGCGAAAGACACAGTCAATAAGACAAAAAGACAGCCAACAGAATGGGAAAAGATCTTCACCAACCCCACATCTGACAGAGGACTGATCTCCACAGTATATAAAGAACTCAAGAAACTAGACAACAAAATACTAAACAATCCAATTAAAAAATGGGCTAAAGAGCTAAACAGAGAATTCACAAAACAAGAATTACAAATGGCTGAAAGACATCTAAAGAAATGCTCAACATCCTTAATCATCAGAGAAATGCAAATCAAAACGACTCTGAGATACCACCTTACACCTGTCAGAATGGCTACAATCAAAAACACCAATGACAGACAATGTTGGAGAGGATGTGGAGCAAAGGGAACACTCCTCCACTGTTGGTGGGAATGCGAGCTTGTACAACCACTGTGGAAATCAGTATGGCGGTTTCTCAGAAAACTAGGAATTGAACTACCTCAAGACCCAGCAATACCACTCTTGGGCATATACCCAAAGGATGCTGATTCATACCACAAAGATACATGCTCAGCTATGTTCATAGCAGCACTATTTGTAATAGCCAGAACCTGGAAACAACCTAGATGCCCGTCAACTGAAGAATGGATTAAAAAAATGTGGTACATATACACAATGGAGTACTACTCAGCAGAAAAAAATAATGAAAGCATGAAATTTGCAGGCAAATGGATGGAACTAGAAAATATCATCCTGAGTGAGGTAACCCAATCCCAGAAAGACAATCATGGTATGTACTCACTCATAAGTGGATTCTAGATATAAAATAAAGAACAATCAGACTAATTAAAAAAA
>CABHPP010138685.1:7489-29659 GCA_902168425.1 Peromyscus attwateri | reverse complement strand
GGTGTATTACATTGACGGACTTTCGTATGTTGAACCACCCTTGCATCCCTGGGATGAAGCCTACTTGATCATGGTGGATAATTGTTTTGATGTGTTCTTGGAGTCTGTTTGCCAGTATTTTATTGAGTATTTTTGCATCAATGTTCATGAGGAAAATTGGTCTGTAGTTCTTTGTTGCATCTTTGTTTGGCTTGGGAATCAGGGTAATTGTAGCCTGATAGAAGGAGTTTGGTAATGTTACTTCTGTTTCTATTGTGTGAAACAATTTAAAGAGTGTTGGTATTAACTCTTCTTTGAAGATCTGGTAGAATTCTGTGCTGAAACCATCTGGTCCTGGGCTTTTTTTGTTTGGGAGACTTTTAATGACTGACTTTATTTCCTTAGGGGTTAGTGGACTATTTAAATAGTTTATCTGGTCTTGATTTAACTTAGGTATGTGGTACCTATCCAGAAAATTATCCATTTCTTTTAGATTTTCCAGTTTTGTGGAGTAGAGGTTTTTGAAGTATGACCTGATGGTCCTCTGGATTTCCTCAGTGTTAGTTGTTATGTCTCCCTTTTCATTTCTGATTTTGCTTATTTGTATGCTCTCTCTCTGCCTTTTGGTTAGTTTGGATAAGGGCTTGTCTATCTTGTTGATTTTCTCAAAGAACCAACTCTTTGCTTCATTGATTCTTTGTATTGTTCTCTTTGTTTCTATTTTATTGATTTCAGCTCTCGATTTGATTATTTCCTGGCGTCTATTCTTCCTGGGTGACTTTGCTTCTTCTTGTTTTAGAGCTTTCAGGTGTGCTGTTAAGTCATTAGTGTGAGATTTCTCCAACTTCTTTATGTGGGCATTTAGTGCTATGAATTTTCCTCTTAGCACTGCTTTCATAGTGTCCCATAAGTTTAGGTGTGTGGTGTATTCATTTTCATTGATCTCTAGAAAGTCTTTAATTTCTTTCTTTATTTCTTTCTTGACCAATTGGTAATTCATTTGATCATTATTCAGTTTCCATGAGATTGTAGGCTTTCTGTAGTTTTTGTTGTTGTTGAAATCTAACATAAACCATGGTGGTGTGATAGAACACTGGAGATTACTCCAATTGTTTTGTATCTGTTGAGATTTGCTTTGTGGCCAACTATGTGGTTGATTTTAGAGAAGGTTCCATGGGGTGCTAAGAAGAAGGTATATTCTTTTTTGTTAGGATGGAATGTTCTGTAGATATCAATTAAGTTCATTTGAATCATAACATCAGTTAAGTCCTTTATTTCTCTGTTAAGTTTTGATTTGGGAGATCTGTCCAGTGGTGAGAGTGGGGTGTTAAGTCTCCCACTATTAATGTGTGGGGTTTTATATGTGATTTAAGCTTTAGTAAGGTTTCTTTTATATTTGTGGGTACCCTTGTGTTTGGGACATAAATGTTCAGAATTAAAACTTCATCTTGGTGGATCTTTCCTGTGATGAGTATGTAATGTCCTTCTTGGTCTCTTTTGATTGGGGTATAGACATTTAAGGTATGTTGTTATGATTCTCTGGATATCCATGGTGTATTTTGTCATGTCTCCCTTTTCAGTTCTAATTTTGTCAATTTTTATATTCTTTATCCATCTTTTATTAAGTTTTGATAAGTGTTTTTATATCTTGATGATTTTCTTAAAGAACTAAACCTTTGTTCATTGTATTTTTTGTATTGTAGTGTCTTTCTATTTTATTGATTGTAGCCCTCAGTTTGGTGATTTCTTGCCATCCTCTTTGATCTGCTGTGATAGAGCTTCCAGGTGTGCTGGTAAGTTACTCGTATGAGATTTCACCCTTTTATGTGTGTGTGTGTACATACTGAGGGCTATGAACTTTCCTGTTAGCATCGCTTTCATTGTGTCTCATGAGTTTGGTTATGTTGTGTATTCATTTTCATTGAATTCTAGACAGTTTTTAATTTCTTTATTTCTGTTTTGACTCATTTTATTCAGTAGAGAGTTGTTCACTTCCCATGAGTTTGTAGGCTTTCTGTGTTTCTGTTGTTGTTAATACCCTGCTTTAATCTGTGGTGATCTGGTAGGACACAGGGAGTTGATTCAATTTTTTTATATGTGTTGATATTTGCTTTGTGTCTGAGTATGTGGTCAACTTTGGAGAAAGGTCTGTGAGGTGCTGAGAGGAAAATATATTCTTTTATGTTGAAGTTGAATGTTCTATAAATATCTGTTAGGTTCATTTGGTTTATAATGTCTGTTAGCTCCAGCATTTCTCTATTTAGTTTTTCTCCAAATGAGCTGTCTACTGGGGAGAGTGGGGAACTGAAGTCTCGAACTATCAGTATGTGAGAGTCATATATGTGATTTAAGCTGTAGTTGTGTTTCTTGTACAGAAATGAGTGTCTGTCCTTATGTTTAGGGCATAGATATTAAGAATTGAAATGTCATTTTGGTAATTTTTTTCTTTGATGAGTAGAAATTGTCCTTCCCAGTCTCTTTTGATAAATTTTGGTCTGAAGTCTATTTTGTTAGATAGTAAAATGTCTACACCAGTGTGTTTCTTAGGCCCATTTGCTTGTAATATCATTTATAATCTTTTACCATGCAGTGAAGTCTATCCTTGATGTTGAGGTGTGTTTCTTGGGTGTAATGGAAGGATGGATCCTGTTTACACATGTGTTCTCTTAGTTTGTGTCATTTTATTGAGGAATTGAGACTATTAATTTTGAGAGATATCAATAACCAATGATTGTTGATTCCTATGATTTTGTTGTAATTGTTATTGTTATTTGTAGTGTGTTTTTGAGTGTGTGTGTTTGAGTGTGTGTGAATATGTGTATGTGCTTCCCTTCTTTTTGGTTTTGCTGGTGTGAGATTATTAATTTTGTGTGTTTTCATGGGCATAGTTAACCTCCTAAGTTTGGAGTTTTCCTTCTAGTACCTTTTGTAGGCTTGGATTTGGAGCTAGATGCTTAAATTTTACTTTATCATGGAGTATTTCATTTTCTCCATCTTTGGTGATTGAAAATTTTGCTTGGTAACAGAGTCTCAGCTGACATTTGTGGTCTGTCAGAGTATGCAACAACCTGGCTTTTAGAGACTCCATTGAGAAATTAGGTGTAATTCTAATAGGTCTGTCTTTATATGTTACATGGTCTTTTCTTTTTTTTTTTTGGTAGCTTTTAATATTCCTTCTTTGTTCTGTATTTTAGTGTTTTGATTATTATGTGGCAAGGGATTTTTTTTCTGGTACAGCCTTTTTGGTGTTTTTTTTATGCTTCTTGCATCTTTATAGGCACCTTCTTCTTTAGATAGGAATTTTTTTCTATGACTTTTAAAAAAAATATTATCTGGGTCTTTGAACTGGTATTCATCCCCTTCCTCTATTCCTATTATTCTCAAGCTTGTTTTTTTCATAGTATCTCATATTTTCTGGATGTTTTATGTCAGGAATTTTTAACATTTTCCTAGACTGATGTATCCATTTCTTGTATCTTCAATGACTGAGATTCTTCAAGCTCTTGTCTTATGTTAGTGAAGCTTGCCTCTGTAGCCTCTGCTCACATCCCTAAATTTTTTATTTCCAAAATTTCCTCAGTTTGTGCTTTCTTTATTGATTCTATTTCCATTTTCAGGCTGGGAGCAGTTTTATTCTTTTTCTTGAACTGTTTTTTTTTAAATTTTGTTTTGTTTTGTTTCTTGATAGATAGATAGATAGATAGATAGATAGATAGATAGATAGAGCCTAGATCTGCCCCATGCAGGCTCCCTCATTGTTTCAATCTCAAATGGCAGAAAAATACTTAGAGATATGCAAATAAAAATAACTCTGAGAGTCCATCTTATACCTGTGAAAATGGCTAAGATCAGAAACACAAATGACAGCTTACACTAGAAATTATGTGGAGTAAGGGGAACACTCCTGCACAAGAATGCAAGCTTGTACAGCCACTTTAGAAATCAATATGGAGGTTTCTCAGAAAATTCCGAATCAACCTATCTCAAGACCAAGCTATACCACTCTTGGGCATATACCCAAAGGATGTTCAATCATACCACAAGGACTCTTGCTCAACCATGTTTATAGCTGCTTTATGTATAATAGCCAGAACCTAGAAACAGCCTAGATGTCCCTTAACCTAAGAATGGATAAAGAAAATGTGGTATATTTACACAATGGAATATTACTCAGCTGTTAAAAACAATGACATCATAAAATTTTCAGGAAAATGGATGGAACTAAAAAAAATCTCATCCTGAGTAAGGTAACCCATACCCAGAAATACAAAATGATATGTACTTGTTGAGAAGCCTTGTTGGTCAAAGGTTTCAGTCTACCATGTTTTGACAGCTCTCTCTCTGAGATTGGCACAACATGGAGAACTATCTCCCCACTAGTGAGGGGTTCCTGCCCTTGACCTAACCTTATTTAGAGAATGTCTCTAGACCATAATGCCTGACTTGTCTCAAGGATGACCCTTGACACAGTTCCCTGCAAATGTTCTTTCCTTGCTGCCCATATGATAATTAGGTGACCGGCTCTAGCTATTTTGATAAGACTGTGTTGCTACTAATCCAGCTATATAATAGGAGTGTGCCACTTAATGCAAATTAGGTGATTCCCCAGCTACTGTCCCCAATCCTATATATCCCCTATACTCTGGAATAAACCTGAGCTACCTCAATGAAGCGATCTCCTGGAAAGTTATTTCAACCATATTCACAGGCCATACAAAGTTCTCTGTAGCCACTTCAACCTATTTGTCCTTGCGGACTTGTGGCCAATCAAATGTGAGGAAAAAAAGGGACCCACATGTACTCACTCACAAGTGGATATTAGCTGTAAAGTAAAGGATAACCAGGCTACAGTCCATAGACCCAGAGAAGCTATGTATCAAGGAAGGCCCAATGGGGGATGCATGGATCTCCCTGGGAAGGAGAAATTGAGATCTCTGGGAAGGACTGGGGGTAGTTGGGGATGAGAACATGAAGGATACGAGTCAGGGGGAGTAGACAGAGGGGAAGAATACTGAAAGAGATGACTGAAAGTGGGGGCACATTTCACTGTCAGGTAGAAACCTGGTGCAAGGGAAATTCTCAGGAATCCACAAGGATGACCCCAGCTAAGTCTCCTAGCAATAGTGGTTACAAAGCCTGAACTGGCCATCTTCTGTGATCAGGCAAGTAGAGGGATTGAGACACCAACCAGCCACATGATCTCTGACCTATAGCCTGCCCTACCTATAAGATGTCTGGTAGAGGGGGACTGAGGGCGACTCAGAAAATTGGGGAGTGGCTAAGCAATGACTGGTGCAGCCTTAGACCCATACGAGGACCCAGAGACTAGAAAACCAGAGACCTAGGATAGAACCAAACATGACTGGAGAAAAAAAAATGATATCAATGTAATGACACCTAATGATATCCTGTTACACTTGTAGATTGATGAGTACCCAAATTGTCATCAGAGAGCCTTCATCTAGTAACTGATGGAAACAGATACAGAGATCTACAGCCAAGCACCAGACTGAGCAAGGAGAATCCTGTTAAAAGAGGAAGGAAGACTTGTAGGAACCAGAGAGGTCAAGAACATCACCAAAAACAAAAACAAAAACAAACAAACAAACAAAAAACCACAGAATCAATTAACCTGGCTCATAGGAACTCACAGAGTTGGCTTTCTTTAAGGGATGTATTCATTTTCTCCAAATGTTTGTATTCTCCTTCCTGGCTTTCTTTAAGAGATATATTCATTTTCTCCAGTTGTCCTCTTTAAGGACCTCAATCATCTTCTTATAGGCTGTCTTAAGGTCTTTTCCTTGTGCTTCAGCTATGTTGGAATATCCAGAGCCTGCTCTGGTAGGACAGCTGGGCTGTAAAGGAGGAGTGGTGTGCGGGCTGTTAATTGTGTTTTATTCCTGACATCAAGACTCTGGGCTTAGGGGTGATTATATGGCTAGGTTTATGAGGGGTCCCACAGGAGCCATGGACAGGGAGGAAGGGAGGCTACAGCTGGGACAAGCCTGAGGCATTGGGTCTACTGGGGGCACAGAAAGCAAAATTTCATATTTTAAAACTACAATATTAATATTAAGAATTCTCATTTACATTTTTATTAATAGGATACAGTAAACCCAGCATTAATTTCTAATAATAGGAGGCTGATTATTTTAGCATTATAACAAATGAGTGGAGGTGAATAAGTAATATATATTCAAAAGCTATTATTAGAATATTGTCCAACATAGAGAAAAATGTTTTACTTAATTACTTTGAAAAATGTGTATGCCTTCCTGCTTCCCTAAGGCATTGGTGTAATTATATATAAGTTCATAATTTCTCAAGACAGTAGAAAAAGAAAAAAAACTATAATTATAATTCACATTTTAAAATCCAATCATTATTCAAATATACTCCTTTTATTTTTCTATGCATGCAATTTTCTTTTGAAGAAAGTATATGATGAACATATAAGGAACTATTTCTTCTCTGTACTTGCTCTTCTTCAACAAATATTCATAGATAAAATTTAGATAACTACCAGGACTTAACCATATATTTATGGATTCTCTGGAATTTATTGCAAAATTTTTAGGTGTTTATATGTTAAAGAAGGTGTTCACATAATTTTTAGGACAGATAATACAATTGAATATTTCAAATTAAGTATGAATGTAAGGATGTCAACTTTAATTTACGAAACCCTAATATTTAACCTATTCTGAGTACATTGTTCCTTGTACCCAAAGGCTTTTAGACAACTTAAGCACTGCTTACTACTCTCTCAACTAATATTGTAATTGCACAATTAATCATAATCCTATGCTGCTTTTTAACTGCTTTCAAAATTACTATTATTGTGTACAATTGACATTTGCCGGGATTTACTCCCTGGGTTTCCAATGCATTTTATTCTATTATTTTGTCTTGAAAGTACTATTCCTGCAATCATTTTACTTTCTCTTGAAGGCTCCCCTTTCACATTTTCATCATAATGGCAGAGTCTATGCAGATTGGAAAATATATTTGGGGATGGAAATTTCAAAGCTCATTTTTTTTGTATGTCCTGGTTTCCATGGTTTCTATTCGAGAGTTAACTACCAGTCTGACTTTCTTCTTATGAACGATTTCTTTATTCTTGAATTGTTTTGAAATTTTTCTCTTGATTTTGTCTTTTCTTATATGTGTATTTCTTTGGTTTATTTTGTTAGAAAATCCTTGAGAATCCAGGATCTATAACTTGTGCCCTTCCATTCTGTAAAATTATCCCTCTTGCCTATTCGAACTATTCAGAGCCTTTCTTTGCTTCTCTCTATTGGAGCTACATCTGACTTGTCTGTTGGTTTTCAACATTGCCCAGTTGTTCCTAACTTCATGATCATTGCCACTGTTTGCTATATTCTGAATATTTCCACTACTCCGTCTTCTACTCCTGTATTGTTTCATTAACAATAGCAGACTTTAACAAGCTTATAAGTCTGTCTCCTCAACTTTTCACATAGATTATTTTGTGTTTATTATATTTGTCAGCCCCTACTTGTGTAAGTCTTTTGTGCCAGTGTGTCTGGTTTCTTTATCTTGTAGTTACTTCAAGTACTTTCCTTTAATAAAGAGTTTGAACAACATAAACCGGAAGTTAAGCATGTTGAATTTGCTAATTCTGATATTTATGTCTTGGTAGGTTATGCCCACTATTCATTTTTTTAAAGCTGGTTTTCACTCATGGACTTTTATTTTCAGGTACCTACTGCCTTACCCTTTCAGGCTTGCCTGGGAAATCTTTTATTGAAATATCCTGAGTCCTTAGAAGGATTATAAATTCAGAGATAGAAGCAAGCTTATTTCTTTTTAAAGTTTTAGTTCTATTAAACCAGATGGTCTGTATGAATAAATAAGTCTTCTATCATACAGAAAAAAATGTTTTCAAACCATCAGATTTTAAATATAAATGAATTCCTGTCTATAGATGGATATCACATTTAAGGAGCCAGGCTTTACTTAATACTATTTTTAGTTAATACTATTTTTTTTTCTTTTGGGGGAATGATAGGTATTCCTGCATCCCTTATTTCTCTACTTTATATAATTTCTGGTTTTGTAGGTAGAATATTCATGTTCCTCTTATCTTGCCTTATACTTTACACTTTAATTTTTTCTTAATATTTACTTCTAACTTTCACTTTTATCTTTGGTCTATAAGTAAATTAAGCTCTTTGTAACTTCAACAAATCAGCTCCAGGATAAAAGACAAGTACCTATTTAACATCTAGATCAAGTGATACATCCTCTCTTATTTTTCTTTCTTTCTTTTTTTTTTTTTTGGTTTTGATAAAATCTCTCCATGTCAATTAGGTATTGCAGAGCTAAAACAATTTACCTCTCTCTACTTGCAAATCCTATAGGGCTAGATAATCACATCAAGATAAAATTCTTTTTTAATATACTTAAGTATATTTTTGATAAAAGGAAATGTATAGAACATCTTGTGCTCATACTCACTATAATTACCCTCTCTTATTGCTCTGACAACATTCCTGATTAACATCTTCTTCACAACTAGTCCCCTCATAGTGTGTGTGTGCTCATGTATGTGTGTGTGTGTATATGTGTGTGTGTGTTTGTGTGTGTGTTCATGTGTGTATGTGTGTGTGTGTGTTTGTGTGTGTGTGTGTGTGTGTTCGTGTGTGTTTGTGTGTGTGTGTATGTATGTATGTATGTGTGTGTGTAGGTATTTTTCAGGCAGTGGTTGTGATAACTATGCCATACCAGATCACAGCATTTCATGTCACTCTTCTCAGTTCTCTCCATCCCCCGGCTCTTAGGTTCTCTCAAACCTCCCTAGTGCCTCATTTACTGTTTGTTCCATTTTCGTTCAGTTGCTGAGAGGAAAAAAAAAACTATTCTGACCAGAGGAAAGGGTTTATTTGGCTTATAATTCCAAATAGCAATCCATCATCAAAGGAAGATGGGGAAAGAACTCAAGGCAGGAACCTTGGGTCAGGAGTCATAGAGAAATGATACTTGCTTGCTTACCCTCTGCCTTGTGCTCTGGCTCACTCCTTGTTTCATGCTTAGCTAGCTTTTTATACAGCCTCTGGTGCTTTGCCGGAGGAATAGTGCCACCCACAGCAGGCTTGGCACTCATCCATTGATGAGTAGTCAAAACAATCCCTCACATAAATGTCCACAGACCAACCTGATGGAGGCAATTCATCAATTGAGGCTTATCCTCTCCAATAACCTTATGATATTCAAAGCTAAGACTAACTAATTTAAGACTAACTAAATCCATGCTAAACACTAACGATGTCTTCTTATCAGCACTTCAACCAATTATATGTCTCTGGATTAATTTACCAGATTAAATGAAAGCAGTCTTAAAAGAGAAATTTATAGCTAGAAGTGCCTACATTCCTAAATTAGAGAGCTCTTAAATAAGTAACCTAGGGTGCATATTTAGACATTAGAAAGAAGACCAGACAAATGAAAACTAAACTAAAAAAGGAACAGACAGAAGAAAATGATTATGACCACAGCAGAAATCAATGAAACTGTAATGAAGACATTACAAAAGGCAATGGAATGAACAGTTGCCTTTTTAAAAAGATAAACAAGACTGCTAAAAAGTTAAATTAGCCAAAACAAAGAGAAGACCCAAATTAGTAAGATTAAAGTTGAAACATTATAATATATCCCAACTAATTCAGAAAATTGACCATATGAACATATTTTAAGAACTTATATTTCACCAAATCAGAAAATCTGAATGAAATTGATAAATTTTAGATCTGTATGATATAACAATGTTAATTGATGATGAGACAAACAGTTCAAACACAACTACATCAAGCATTGAGCTTGAAGCAGGAATAATAAAAAGTCTCCCAATCAAAATAAAAGCTCAATCTATATGGATTCATTGCATATTTCTTCCAAACCCTCAAAGAACTAAATGCAAATGCTTATCATACTTTTTTCCTGTAAGATAGAGGAAAAAGGAATATTTCCAATTTCTTTCTACAAGGCCAGCATTACAGTGGTATCAAAACCAGAGAAACATTCTCACACAAATGGAAACTATAGCCCACCCTCTCTGATCAACACATAGGCAAAAGTTCTCAATAAAGAACTTATAACTAAACTTGAGAACACATCACAGAAAATATTCACCATGATCAATTTAACTTCATTTCAGAGGTGTAAATATAAGGCAATAAGTGTAATTTATCATATAAATGGCCTCAAGGACAGAAATCACATGGTCATTCCAACAAATGTAGAAAAGACTTTTGACAACAGCCGATACTTCTTGATAGTAAAACCCTACAGAAATGGTTCTGGAACTTTGATTGGGATTGTATTAAGCTTTTAGATTCATTTTTGAAGGGGGACATTTTCTTTTTTCTTTTTCTTCCCACCGTTTATTGAAACTAGATTTTTTTGTCACATAATATATCCAGACTATGGTTTTCCCTTTTTCTACTCCACCCAATTCTTCCACACATCTTACCATAGAGAAACTGTTCAACTTTGTCCATTGTAGATCTATTCATAATAGCCAGAAATTAGAAATAGCCTAGGTGTCCCTCAACAGAATAGGTTTTAAAAATGTGGTGCATTTACTCAGTGGAGTATTACTCAAATGTTAAAACAAAATGAAATTTGCAGTAAATGGATGGAACTAGAAAAACTTTCCTTAGTGGGGTAACCCAAACCCAGAAAGACAAATATGATATGTATGTGCTTATATAGATATTAGCTGTTAAGTCATTGATAAGCAAGCTACAATCCCTAGAACCACAAAGGTTAGGTATAGAGTATTTACCAGTGGGAAGAAATGGATCCCTCTAGGAATAGTAAATACAATATATACTTATGGATGGAAGTTCAAGAGTGACCGTGATGGAAGGAAAGGGAAAGGGAAAGAAGAGGAGGACAAGAGAGGTAATATGAATAGAGACAGCTAAAATCAAGGGCTACTGGAGAGGTAATATGGAAACCTAATACAGTCAAAGTTCCTTGAGATACATCATGAAGGCAATCTAAATGAAATTATCAAATAAGAGAGACAAAGCCTCAAATGGCCATCTCTTCTCAGAGATGAAGTAACAGAATTGGGTTACATATAATTGAGGTGCTGGCCAAATGGGTCTCAGGGGAATCCCAAACAACCCAGGCTGTTGCCAAGACTACGGGTTGCTCTCAACAAACTGATGGCATGGCCCCCTTGCTGAGGACAAAACATTACGCAACTTACTGAACATGGAGAAGCCAAGCTGATGCCTACATAGAGCTTTCACCATTAAGTGCTAGTTTATTTGGTACAGGAAAAACTTTGCATGCTATCAAAGGAAAAATGTAAACACCAACCCAGGACAGACGTTTTCACAATAACAATTTCTCTGATTAATAAGAATAGGAGGTAGTCTTTCCATATTCTAGTGTCTTCTTCAATTTATTTATTTAGTATTTTAAAGTTTTCATTGTAAACATACTTATACTTCCTTTGTTAGGTTTATGCCAAGGTTTTGAGAGTACTATGAATGGAATTGTTTCTCTGATTTCTTTATTGCATTATTGCATTGTTTGTCATTCATAGGAGGACTACTATTTTTTTTTTTTTTGTTTTGGTTTTTCGAGACAGGGTTTCTCTGTGTAGCTTTGCACCTTTCCTGGAACTCACTTGGTAGCCCAGGCTGGCCTCGAACTCACAGAGATCCGCCTGCCTCTAGTCTACCGAGTGCTGGGATTAAAGGCATGCGCCACCACCGCCTGGCGGACTACTCGTTTTTATATGTTGGTTTTATATTCTACCACTTTGCTGAAAATATTTATCAGCTCTAAATGTTTTCTGATTGAAATTTTAGGTTCTCTTATGTACATGATCACACTTTCTGTAATGACTTCTTTTTTGTAGACCTTTAATGTGATTCTCTTGTCTTATTGTTCTAGCTAAGATCTGACCACTATTTGGATATGAGTAGAGAAAGGGAGCACCTTAGTCTTCTTCCTGATTAGAGGAAATGTACTAAGCAGACAAGCAGCATCAATACATTTGTTATTTAACACCCCTCCTTATTTGGAGAAACCTTTGATCTCACTTGAAAACCTTCAGTTAAGACACTATTTTTCTGACCCATAACAACTTAGATGTCTTTACTTACTTCTCTTCCTCCTCCATTCTCTTCTACCATTATTTAAAGTACTAGGAAATAAATTTTCCCATTTTAATCTTCTACTTCTATCAATTCATTTAAGATGTTAAAAATATTAATGCTAAGATAGGTTCAATGCTGGAGCTATAATTATAGACTTTTAAGTTGAAACAGCAAATATAAATGTTTCTATAAACATTAAAATTTATAATTCTGGTTAGGAAATATACTCAAGTACTTAGTAAGCATTTGTAGTAATTATTCATCTTATCCAAGCATCAACATTTAAAACATTAAAATTTTTAAAATAGTCATGTCAGTTTTAACCTTAACACTCTTTTAAATTTTCGTAGTGAAGACTTAAATCATTTTAAGTGTCAATTATTATGAAATCACTTAACATGATGTTGCTTTGAGTTCATCCCAAATATTATTATGTTAAAAATTAAAGCAACTCCATGGATAGCACACACATAACATTACAAATACTGTACTAATTATTTCCTGATAAATTGTAGATAAAATTTTCTCCCTGTGTCATTTTTTTGGACTTTGATGGGTTTTATGTGTTGTGTTATTTCTCATATATATATATATATATATATATATATATATATATATATATATATAGATAAGACATAATTATTTAAAACATAACATAATATATATCATGATATGTTCTAAATATTAAATTGCTGTGGGATAATGATTTTGCATACAGGTTTAATAAAATTCTTATTGGCCAGTAGCCAGGCAGGACAAGCAGACAAGGAGAATTCTGGGAACAGAAAGGCTGAGTCAGGAGACTCCAGCCTGCTGTCCAGGGAGCAGCATGTAATGGCACACAGGTAAAGCCATGGAAAACATGGCAACACATAGATTAACAGAAATGGCTGAGTTTAAGTGTAAAAGCTAGTCAGTATTCAGCCTGAGCTAATGGCTGAGCAGTTTTAATTAATATAAGACCCTGTGTGTTCACTTAGGTCTGAGCAGCTGTGTACCAGGTGGGACATAGGAAAACTTCTACTACATTAAATTTTTCATAATTCATCCTGAAAGGCTTTGTTGCTATTTTGTGAATCATTCCCTTAACATACATAGTTAGTGTGTGCTTAAGTTATAGAATCATCACCTAAAAATCTTTAAAAAGAAGCAATAATGGGCCGGGTAGTAGTGGCACATGCCTTTAATCCCAGCACTCTGGAGGCAGAGCCAGGCAGATCTCTATGAGTTCAAGACCAGACTGGTCTACAGAGTGAGATCCAGGACAGACACCAAAACTACACAGAGAAACCCTGTCTCGAAAACAGACAAAAAAAAAAAAAAAAAAAAAACAAAATCAGTAAATGAAGAAAATGAAGGTCAAGTCTTCATTCTCAAACTAGGCAAATAAGGATAAGAAATTTTCCTAGTCAAAGATGAAAATATAAAGACCTTAGGTTGCTGTTTAAAGAGGGCAAAAATTAATGTAAGCAATGATATAAACACATCAGAACATATATGCTACCACTGAAATTTGAATATGAAACGTCCCCATAGGCTTTTCTACTCTAACATCCTGTCCCCAACTGTTGGCAATTTTTGGGAAAGTTATAGAACCTTTAGGGGGTGGAGCCATCCTGGAGTGCACTTTGACATTTTATAGTATGGTTTCACTTCCTGTTACCCCTGTTCTCTCATGTCTATCCTCTTACTCTCTCATCTCTCCCCTCTTATCTTTCCCTCCTTCCTTCTCTCCCTCCCTCCCCTCCCACCTTCCTTTTGTGTAGATGAAGTGTGATCAGCCTGATTCTTGAATGTCTGGCAGGCCTCCATTCTTGCTGTCATGCCTTACCTGTTGTGATGGACTGTATCTCCTCTGGAACTCTCATCCAGAACAAACCTTATCATCCTTGTTTCTTTTTCATTAGAGGTTTTCATCACAACAACGGAAAATTAGTTAATGTAGCAACTATGAAGTTGGGTCAACTGGAATGATTAGAAAATGGAGATGAGAAGGCAACAATTGGACACTCCTTAGCACTTCATGTCTCTGGGTATTTGTGCACATAATTTCCCTACAGTGTGGAGTTACTCTACGATACAAATAGATGTTTATCTTTGAAATTCTAACCTTTCAAGAAATATACTATTTTATGAAACATTCTTCAGTTTTTAATTATTTTTTTCCATTTTCAATTTGTAAATAAGAAGCCCTGAATATAACAGAGAATTTCTGTGACTTTAAGAATGTACAATATAGTTCATACTTCACTATTACATATATATTATTATATTATGAATTTGATATTCTGCTTCCAGGTTCCAAGGTTATTGACATATTTCAAATTTCTTTGTGTACATGGTGTCAAGAGACTTCAAGACACTTGGTTAATTACTTGTAACCTAGTGTGCTCCATCACAGAAGCCAGCCAATTCTTCACATTTACAACAAGTATACCATCAGCCACAGAGTCCCTTTCAAATGAAGATAGTATGGCAGATTAAATGTTTCATGATTATAAGGCATAAATATATATTAGAATACTGATAGGACACTCCATTACCAAGAACATTATTGAAACTTACCCCATCAAAGGTGACACATAATTACTACACCTTCTATTCTAGCTCTCCATAGATCTTGAAGAAATATTCCCTTTCCATTTTCAAATAATAAATCCTAAATCACTCACTGTTTGCAAAATCATATATATTCTCTACCACCATTCTTCAATTAAATTTGCTCTATGATTTGAATTACTGTATTTGTTATTTCTACCTTAAATTTTTATTGATTTATTTCAAGGGTTCATAGTTGATTTGGGCTTAAATTTATTTTCTTTGCATTTGTATTTATTTTAAAATTATTTTAGTTTCATTTAGATTGAGCTAACTTTTCCATTGTACTAGAATTCATGAAACTGTATATATACATTGTAAAATTCTGTGTAGAAAAAGAGAGAGGACTATTATATTTGACAAACTACCTTTACAATGCTGTAGGAGTCTGCCTCTTTCCCAGTAGCAAAGGAAAACACCCTAAACTCTAATAAAAAAAAAAAAACACATACACATTTTTCTCTAGCATTTTGGATCTTTTATACTTTGACCTGTACTCATTACTATTTTCAAAGTTTTATCTACTAGTTTATACATATTTCAGTATATTTATGCTTTTGTTAAAACACTTTTATTTCTTTGAGAAACTCTTACATGAGCATTGCATCATACCACTCTTCCAACTCCTTCCATGTTTTCCCCTTCAAAATTCGTGATATTTTCAGCTATCACCATTACACGTATATACCTGTCTATATGCTTGTGTGTGCATGTGTGCATGTATATGCATGTGCACACATGTATACCTAATGTATTGAATCCACTAAAGTGTCGCTCCTATGTATATCTCTCCGGAGCTGACCACTTGGGATTGGACAACTCATGAGGGAACTTAAGTAGATAAGAATGATCCTGGGTTTGCCTTTTCTTTGTGTTTTAACAGACAGCTATGACAAAGAAGAAGGGCTGTTCTTGCACCCCAAATCACAAGTGATCCGTTTGCATGGGTTTTAGTCTACTGTGCTTTGTAGACACTGGCTTAGATTCTTTGGTTTTATCAAATGTTTATTGTGTTAAGGTGTGATGGCCAAAATAGTCCTTTAAATAGCTTGTTTATATCATTAACATAAAGTAATTTTTATAAACAAATTGAAAACAAATATTGAAAGCCTGAGATACTAAATACTAAATAAATTAGTATTTTTATAACAATAATATCTCTTCCAATTCAACTTCTCATGGTGATTATTTTATGTATCCTCATTATTGCTTTTGTTAATTTATATTGTTATATTAAAAACAAGTCAATGACAAAGCTAAGTAAAAGCAACATCCCTCTAAAACCTAATTATTGTGGCACATCTGCATTAGTTCTGATTAGAAGTTCATTGTTTGATGCAGTGTGAGGGGGCTGGAGGGATGTCTTCAGCAGTTGGGGAATCATTGCTCTTGCAGAGGTCCTCCATTAGATTCCCAGCACCCATACCGCAGCTCACATTCATCTGTAAACCTTACTTCCAGTGATTTCATGATGCCTAATTCTGGTCTCTGAATACATGGGCTATGCTCAGAGATTCTGGCAAACATTCATATGGATAAAATAAAAATAAAGACATGCAATACTGCCTCTGTGCTTATGACAATAACCATGCAGTAAACCAAGTAATTTTTTTTTTATCATATGTGCCTCTTATTAGCTTTAGGTATATGTTGAGAACTCAAAAGATCTGGGGAGAATGAGGTTTAGAAGCCACAGGCTCCACAGTATTCAAAAAAGGCATGGCACAGAAATTGAAAAACTCATCAAATAGCCACAGTCAAAGTTACACTACAAGACATCAGAAAATGAGACACCTCCAGGCACTCTTTGATTTGATTGCCAGCCAAAGTGAAGCACCAAAGGCAATGGAGAGCAAGAAAAACCTATCTGTCAGTAACTGGAAGAATTCCATAACATTTTCCTATTTGAAAATGGTTAAGAAGCTGAGAAAGGAATATTTGATAGAAATATCTTTGCTAAGATTAGTCCCAAGATAATGTATATCAAATATCAAAGAAATGGTAATCCACATTAGCCTAGCTAATAGTAGCAAGACAAAGTTACTGGATATTTATTGCGTTAAGAGATGCTGTATTGAATGCTTTAACTGAATGCAGTATTTCTCATATAAACACCATCAGAAAGACACTATTATGTTTTGCACCTCATGAATGATAAAACAGAGGTGAAATGAAATGACATTGACTTTGTGGCTAGTTGAGCATAAAGATGTGGCTCAAACCAATTTCCTGATGCTGAAGATTGCTTTCAAATTATTCTTACAAACTGCATCAAAATACAAAAATTAAAATTCTTCAGTTCCCTATGTAAAGGAGATGTTACTCTTTGCTCCAAGAATTTACTGAGTTGATCACTATGGCAATTAAAATAAGCATTGGAAGGGGATTTTAGACAAAACAACCAATGGATATCCCATATCCTTGTTGAAGGATATTACTGAATTTTGGTGTTCTCTATAAAATACAGTGTCTCCTGCAAGCATGTTTTTCATTATTCCTTTTAATTTCTAGCCACAAGAATAGGAAATCCTATTAACATACTTTCTCCTCAAAGAGACTCTAAGAAGCAATGAATTTATTAAACAAATCTCTTGTATTTCCTAAGTATTACACCCCATTGATGATGTAATGAATCAATTGCCCACCATATGCTTCATCAATTCTTATAAAAGGTGGTATTCTTAACAATACAGTGAATGATTTCTCTACAGTTCCTCCAGAATATAAATATATATATATATACAGGGTTGAATAATTATATCCTGTCAAATGAATTGAAGCTGAAAATTGCTGTACCTTAGGTTTACAGTTTTAAAGAAACACACAATAAATATATCAGTAAAATGATTAGTTTTCTTTTCTTAAATTTTCATGCTTTATCTTGGTATCTTACTAGTGATAGCATGTAGATGAATTTACTTGTTGGCTGCAGTGGATCTCACATATATATTTTTTACCCGAGTTGCTTTTATTATAACATTTTGTTTTTATTAAATGTGTATTATAATTTAGTCTGACTCCCTCTGTAAAGCTATCTTATATTTATCAAGGATTTATAATTGGAAAGATAAATATTTAGGTCATTCCTAGGCACATTCACAGTAGCTTTATCTTGCCACCAAGTGGTAGTTTTTACATTGCATTGCAGAATTTTGCTGTGTTTTCACAAGTATCTTTTATGCCATGCTTAGCTTGCTAGAAGGAAGAAAAACAAAACTTCTTAACCAGTATGGAAGTAAAAATAACAGAAATGGAAGTGTGATTTTTAGAAATATTTATATTTAAGAGGATTTTTATTTTTACTGTAAATGAACTTAACATTTATGCTTCCCAATTTGGTGGATTGCTCCAAGACTGTCTCAGGCTCCTGAGTGCTGGGGTATTCCACAAGAGCCAGTGGTTTCATTAAACTTAAAATGTCTCAAATCAACCTAAAGTGATTAAATATAAGTACTCAAAGAACGGACTTAAAGACTTTGGATTTAAATATATTGAAATTATGTCGTTTTGCCTATTTTTAATCTAGTAGGGGATGGATACTGTCCCCTACCTAAAAGGGCATGTTAAATTCCTAACTCTTGATGTCTTATCTCCAGGCCATGGAGCAGATTTAATCAGGCAGCTTGTTATATTGAAAATATAACCCTCTGCCATAATATATCAGAGGGCAATAATTGTACAAAGACCCACTGAGAGAAGATTCAGAGAAAGCATGGCCATGTGAAGGTGGAAGCAGAGGCTGGAGATCCAAGCCAAGAATTATCTGATAACACCAGAGCCTTTCAGAAGATGCTGGGAAGGGCTGTGGATTCTTTTTTACAACTTTTGGAGGGCCCCATGCATCTAGTTTTCAACTATCCCCAGACCATTGATTCATTACATTTCTTTTGTTTTAAAAAAATTCCTTGTGGCAATTGGTTGCAAGAGTTTCCACCAAAATATTATGATTTTCCTTTCAAGATTAAAGGTTTTTCTTAGGTAACTAGAGATTGGTGCTGAAAAGGAAAGAGACCTGGAACACCTAGATAGAATTAAGCTCTCCAAAAGGAAACACCTTTTCAGTAAGTACTAGTTCATACACTGTTATCTAGGACTTAAAAAAAAAAGATGCTAATGCCAGAGTGGAGGTAAGAATAAACAGAGAGCAAAACAAAAACAGCTGGGATGACCACCTGCTTGCACTAATTGGCTCTAGATAAAGGAAAAACAACCCTTTTCATCTTTGATTGCTTGAGATTGTTTTGCAACCTGAAGACAGACTCCACCCTTAAGAGTTAGATTTCTGTGTTCCCACAGAGACTGGCACAGGGGTGCTAGCTGCCCTGATTACATTTGAAGATAAAACTCTCAGATCCTTGAGAAAGACAATCTAGGGACTATCCATTAGCATTGTCTTAAAAATATCTTCAAGCCTGGGGAAGAATTTACAGTTAAAAGTTTATTGAAACTTTGATGAAAAGAATGAAGGAGATGGGCCCTAAGAGTCAGATGATCAAGGTTTCATAAAGGTTGAGTAAGAATTATGCTAGACTCCAGAAGTGCCAAGAACTTATCTATCTTAAAATGAATATCCTGCAAGATGAACAATAGATACTGTGTAACAGGAGACTCTTTGATGCTCTGACCTGGAATGTCGTAACTGCCTCTGTCTGGGGATCTTGTCCCACCATTCTTCTCATCACTGTAACCATTTCAGATTTTAACCTCAATTCTGTCATTTTACTAATTAACATATTTTGCTAATTTCCAGCGTTGATATATTTCACTAACTAGACGAATTGGCACTTTAGTCCTACTCCTTGCAAGAGAAGTACACTGAGTATATCAAAACAAGGCTTGGCTACTCCTAGCCCATTGATGTTCAGCAAGTCATAACTTTTATCAAATAATGACTGCTTAATTAGCTGAAGAGAACGCTTCTCTCTAGTCCTCCAGTGTAATCTCACAAACATACGTGTCCCCCAAATATGTTTATTTGGTCTTCTGCTTTATAGATAAATACATTTCCTGACAATTTCTAAGAACCTAGGGATCCTATTAGAGACTTTATTTCTTATCTCCTGGAAGGTTTATGGAGAAGACACAAGGATTTACAAGTCTGTTCCTTTGAGTAGAGTTACTTGCTTTCTGACTACATGTTGTTAATCCTGAAATTTGCTAGAAAAAACAGTTCACCATTCAGCCAAATTTAAGCAAGTTTTTATTAAAAACATTAAATACTGACCAAGATGAAATATGGCTAAGACCATCACCTGGAAACTTTCCAGCTAAGTGGCCCCCAGACACATGTTAGCAGTGTTTATATAGGCAAAACCCACAGGCCACCTTATTTTCCCATGAGGCTTTGTTGTTATTTTCCAAAAACTCCAATTCCCAGAAACTCAGGAAATTATCTGGTCCCTGTGTGGGTGTGACCTTTTAAGAACTAAAATTCCCAGCTTCCCAGACTCCCAGAAACTTACCTGGTCCTTGGATAGGTGAGGATTATAGGTTAACTTTGGGTCTAACAATGGGCTGCTATGAGTTTATTTTGACTATTGCCTATTGGGTGTATGAGAAAATTTGATAACTGAATGGAAGAAAGAATAAAGCTCATGAACCTCACTTGCTAATTCACTAACTGGAAGGATTTCAGGTTCTCTGGGGTAAAATTATTTTAAACGTATTAAATTGATTTGTGTAGCATTTCTTTAGAAAGTTTAAAATGTTTATTATAGCATAAGAATTTGGGCCTAAAGAGACTACGGAAACACACCAATATCATTTTTAAAGATAATTTTACAGTGATATGGTTGAAAAGAAAAGAATCAAAATTGTACATTGTTGTTTTATAGTTTATTGCTGCATCAACCATGTACAAATGCAAAAAAACTGAATTTAGCCGGGTGGTGGTGGTGGTGGTGGTGGTGGTGGTGGTGGTGGTGGTGGTGCACGCCTTTAATCCCAGCACTCAGGAGGCAGAGCCAGGCGGATCTCTGTGAGTTCAAGGCCAGCCTGCAGCCTGGGCTACCAAGTGAGTTCCAGGAAAGGCGCAAAGCTACACAGAGAAACCCTGTCTCGAAAAACCAAAAAAAAAAAACCAAAAAACCCTCTTAAATATTCCAAGTAATTCCAATAACAAATGGTTAGAAGTACAATAAAGGGTTTTACTTTAATGAACAGGAAAGACAGTATTCGCCAGTCTAACAACCCCATGATGATAGTCTTCAAATGCTATCCCAGGTGCTGTTTATGCTCCTGATGTCACTGTAATTTTGTAGTAACACTGAAGAATTCACTGTGACTTTAGGATAACTGTGAATTTGATGGTGTTTTCATGTTTTATTTTATATTGAACCTTCTCAAGACACTATATTTAAGAGTATCTTTACCCTCTTGGTCCACAAAAGTGTGTACATTGTGAAGAAGGCAATTAGTTTGGCTTGTAGTTTGAGTGTTTTTTTCTTTTTCATTTGATAGTGTAAATGTAGCAGTCAGTCCCACCAAAAAAAAAAAAAAAAAAAAAAAAAAAAAGACTTATATTAATCTACTTGAGGAAGAAATCCCCTCACTAACCTTGACTAACAATTCCTTGATGGAGGTTCTTTCTATATGTAGATTAAAATAAGTTCTCTTCAGCGGGGCAAAGTGTAATTGCATAACTGGATGGCATTGCTCCAGAGACCTATATAAAAGATCAATGTCTGCAAACCTTACAAGAGAAGTCAATTAAAGACAAACGTTTTCATTGGTTGTGCCCTCCCAGAAATAGATCTCAGTTAGCATGTGATAGACATAATTGCTGGTAGGGGTTGCCACTAAGGGCCAAACCTGAGAGGAATCTGGATTCCATTCTTGTGAGGTCATGATGATGCGCCATTTTTTTAGTTGACAATCTGATACGAAAACAATTACATTGAGTACTATTTTGTAGGATTGTACAGTGATACCCAGGGCCACTATGCAATTATCCTCTATGATTTCACACAAACCTTAAAGTTTTATGGAGTGGGAAAGACAAAATAGATCAGATCCATTCTGGTCCTAAGATTCTGGTTCTCTTGACAAATTAACCCCAGATTGGTAACTTTGGTTTTGCATAGTGGGACCTTTTTCTGTAGGGTCTTGTGGTCATAGTAAGCTAAGAAATCACAAAACATTCTGTTCCTGAGGAAAAAAAAATTCTTCTGCTGGCCCACATAGGGAGAGGTTATCTACATATTAGATTGTACTGGG
Source organism: Peromyscus attwateri (assembly GCA_902168425.1). Lineage (NCBI taxonomy): Eukaryota > Metazoa > Chordata > Mammalia > Rodentia > Cricetidae > Peromyscus > Peromyscus attwateri. The sequence continues at coordinate 7,727 of CABHPP010138685.1, read as the reverse complement.
CCCAGGGTGAGTTAATTCAATCAGGTCTTGGGAAAGAGCTAAACCAAATAAGTGAAGACTTTCCTAAAAAGAGGACATTTCAAGGTATTTATCTAGCCCTAGAGGTGAGATCTTCAAATCTGAGTACATTCTGGCTACAGGGACAGGCTATGATGAAAAAGAAAACAACTAAGATCTACCCTGGATCCTGGGTCCTATTAGGGAAAATCTGAGTAAATAGAGTGTAAGGTTAGGAGCT
>CABHPP010138684.1:12434-26171 GCA_902168425.1 Peromyscus attwateri | reverse complement strand
AAAGTCAAGGAGCCATGAGCCAGGAGTACAGAGTACATAATTTTTTCATATTGATTGGGTCAGTTGGCTTATGAATGAAGTTGATAGAAAAGAGGTTGACAATATAAATTAAAGACAAGTCATTGTCCACCATGGTAAGCGGACTCATTATTATCTGAAGTGATTTTGTGGACAGTATTAAGCCATGTTTTTAAAACTTCTAACTATGACTTTCCAAAGACAGAACTGCAGATATTGAAACTTTAGAGTTATATGATTTTCTTCTCTTTTAAACAGCATCTGAAGAAGCAACTTGCAAATCTAAAGACTAATGATCAAAGCAAAAGGAAGTCTGTTTTCTTTTTAACTTAAAGTGATACTCAGTGGAGGTTAAGGAAAGAAAGAAAGAAAGGAAGGAAAGAAGGAAGGAAGGAAGGAAGGAAGGAAGGAAGGAAGGAAGGAAGGAAGGGAAAAATAAGTGTATAGACCATGAAAACTTCCAAGGTTAATGGATAGCTTAGACATGTGCGCACACGTGCGCGCGCGCGCGCACACACACACACACACATACACACACACATATGCACACACATACAGAAAAAGAGAGAGACTGAATGATACATCCAAACAATTGTTTATTACTATTACTATAACTGTCACGCTTTTATTAATTTTAGGCAATAGTTGAGTTTCAAGACTGAGCTCTTTGGAGATATTTATCCTGTAAGCTAACCAAATCCTGGAAAAACAGTAGACGTAGGATGTATTTGGCATGTGAACTCACTATTTGAACAATCCCTGAAGACATTTTTTGTACTTTTTTTTTTTTGTACTTGCCATGTCCTCACTGTCCATGGATGAAGTTGATGCTTAGAATGTGTCACACCACACGAACAGATTTTCTCACATGCTTCAGCAGCAGGAACTCATTTTATGGGTTCCCTAGCTAAACACAGTGATCTCATAGTATACATAAAGCTTTGCTTCCAGGATTTCCCGAGGCTATCAAAATCTCTAGTTGAACAAGTCCTTTATCTAAAGTGCCATCATGGACAGGGTTAAGTACTTGCCATGTAAAAGTAAGGACCTGAGTTCAGATCTCAGGAGTGCATGTTAAGCTAGACATGGTAGTGACACACTTTGCAAGTCTGTCCTCTGACGTCTATAAAGACCAGTGGTGCCAACCACATGTTTACACTTGATCACATATTATACATGCATATATATATATATATATATATATACATATATATACATTTTAAATAAATGAAGTAGAATTCTATCATCATATAACTAATGACTAATTTAAGTCATCTATGGGTTATTTATAATACTTGATATGGAGTAAGTGTATACAAGTAGTCCCTATACAAGATTGTTTAGGGAATCGTAAAAACAATTATACATATACAAGCACAAATATTTTTCTGAATATTTCTTCTCTAAAGATGATGGGTTACATACATAGATGAGGAACCCAGAGATGCTACCAGCTCACTCTGTTCTGAAAAGCAGTTTTTATAGACTGGGCATGCCAGGTTCCTTACCTCTGATCAATAACCTACTTAATAACACCTGATGAGATAGATTTATACTATAAATATTATCTGAAACAGATCCCAACTTGGTGGTAGATATTAAGATCAAAGGTTTGTGTTAAAGAGAAGTCACAAGGAATATGTCAAACCACATACAAAGATGAATAACCAGAAAAGTGGAAAAGACTGGAACAGAAATATGTGATGATTGTCCTCATTTCTTGTGGCAAAACACCCCGAAAAAAAAATCAACTTTAAAGAAAAAGGGCTTAATTTTTAATTCATAATTCTATCACCGGGGGAAGTCAAGGCAGGAACTTGAAGCAGATAGTCATATCCATAGACAATCACCACAAAGGGGATGTATGTATGCATGCTACACTATGCTCATATTCTCTTTCCTACGGTACTCAAACTCAGGAGATGACACTATATTCATGTAAGCTGTGTCTTCCCCCATCGATAAATCTCATCAGAAAAATTCCCTATAGGCAAAGTCACAGGTCAGACTGATCAAGAGAATTCATCTCTTCCTAGATTCCTATAGATTGTGTCAAAGTGAGGATTAAAATTATTCCACAACGATCCATAAGGAACAAGGACTCAAGGCACAATGGGTCAACTGTGAGGCTATGTGGTATGGCAATGGTATAACCAGCTCTCATAATCTTTATATTGGTTTTGGCTCTTAGAGAAGTTTATAGAAAAAAAATTGATTAATATGCCCTCCTCATTTACAACTTACATTCTAACTTTGTAATTTTTTTGGTATTTATTGGCAACTTAAAAAACACTTACTTCAAAAACCTCATTTTCTTAGGTTGCATGTTTTCTTAGCCAATTCTCATAACTCCTAGAATAATTTTGTGGATACTAGTGATATGCTTTTACAGATACGGCTTTTGTTTTGTTTTTGTTTTTGTTTTATTTTCAAGATAGGGTTTCACTGTGTAATAGCCTAGGCTGTCCTGGAACTCGCTCTGTAGACCAGACTGGCCTTGAAATCATTGAGATCTACCTGCCTCTGCCTCCCAAGTGCTGGAATTAAAGGCCTGTACCACTACTACCAGATATGACTTTTATGAATAAATGTGAACTGAAATTCAATCAAGTGCCAAGTTCATAGGTATCATCACTATGATACAACTGAGTGCACTGGAAATCGTTCTAGAAGACAGAACTTCAGTTCTGCAAGATTAACAAAAGAATGAAAGCAAGAGGGAGTCGAACCACTTCTGGAAAATTGTATCACATCTTCTTCCCAGTGGCCTTGGAAAAACTTGTCTCTGCAGTTGTTGTGGAAAAGGTCATTTGGAATAATAGAACCTGGGGACTCGAGAGATGGCCCTGTGATCATTTACTTGGTCTTTTAGAGGACCAGAGTTCAATTCCCAGCACCTTTGTCAGGTCACTCACAACTACCTGTAACTCCAGGACCAGGGAATCCAATGCCTTCTTCTATCCTCTATGGGCACCTGCACACACACATGTATATACGCAGAGGCACTCGTATACATACACAATTATTTTTAATTATAAAATTAAAATCTAAAAATAAATAATAGTAGCTATGCTGGGGATCTATCTCAGTGGCAGAGTGCTTGTCAAGCATGGATAAGATCCTAAGTTCAATTCCTAACACCATGATGATGATGAAGAGGAGGAGAAAGAGGAGGAGGAGGAGGCAGAGCAGTCAGCAAAAGTTCTACATACTCTCCATCCTGAAGGACTTGCTTCTACTCCTTTATTTCCACTGGAATCCACAACTTTTGAAATGCTTCTCTGTCCCTCATTTCTAACAACTTAACTAAGAAAACTTCCACAGCATTCCCGAAGGAAAAGTAGACAAGAGGTGTGGTTGAACTGATTTATTAATGACAGTTTTAAGGTGTGTTGAGATTGGAGAGCCAGGCTGTCATCTTGAGCTGAAATAGCCCACTTCCCCTGACACCATCTTTCATACCTGGAGATACGTCTCTCCTGCTGCCCTGTTAGCTGTCTGCAGGTTCTCTGTTGATCTCTAAATTCAGCCACAGGGGAAGAATGAGCTTAATATAATCCTCTTATTCAAAGCTCTTCCTTGAACCCCAAATCCCCCAAATCTTAGCTCTAAGTCTCTTCAACCTGTATCAATGGGGACTAATTGAAGTGCAAATTGTATGAGAAAGAAAATGAAACAAAAGTGAAAAGGGTGACAGGAAGAGGGCTGTGTATTAGGAGACAGCATTAGAAAGGGACAAGGAAGTGTGTCAGGATCTCTAGGCTTAGCCCAGGGTTTTCCCAGGGTCATTAATTAGTGAATCAGAGACTCGATGAGGAGTCCTGGAACAGACAAGAGATCAGGAAGATGTCAGAAGTGTCCCCATGTTCAAGCTGGTGCCCTGTGTGTGTGTGTGTGTGTGTGTGTGTGTGTGTGTGTGCACGCATGTACGCAGTGTGTGCCAGTGAAGGCGAGAAGACATTGTCAGGTCCTCTAGAATCACAGGTAATTCTGACCCACCACACATGGATTCTAGGATTTGAGCTTAGGCCTTCTGTAAAAACATCAAATACTGTTAACTGCTGAACCATCTCTCTCCCTAGCCCCATTCCACAATATGTCAAGTGGCCAGGGTTAGAAATGTAGCAATTAGGGTATCCCTGTTTCAGATGTTTTCACTGGTCTCTTACCTTCCAAGTATTGCTAAGGAAACTAACATGGAAAATTTCTAGAACATGAGCCCTGTGGCCATATATACAAGAATGCCTCCTGCCCTGCCTATGCACCATGCATTAAATGGCATATGCATGTCTGAAGTTCAATAGGTTCCCCCTCAAACTGAATGCATTATGCCATAAATTAGAGGGTGAGTATTCTCTAACTAGACACCTTTCTATTTTATTCAGAAACCCTTTCTTTTTCCTAATAACATACATAGACTGGCATTTAATAGATACTATGATCTAAGATTTACCAGCAATCCTAATTTGTTCAATAAGAGGTTGATTAAATTACATGACATTTGCCCATGACAGGTGAGCGTATGTCTGAGGGATGACTTCTACTTAAATGGTTTGGATAATTGCACCTTTCTAACCTGATTGCTACAGGCTGCTGACCCTGTGGGTTTGATTACATCAGAAACCATTGCATATATCCTAGTTGAGTTTCGGCTGCGTTGCTTCTGTGTGTTGATGCATCATTGTGGCATTGTGGTGGTTAACTTACCCCCTCCCTCCAGCAGATCTGCTCTGGTTTGTAGGGTGTGGACTTCTTTCTGTTTGTTTCTTTTGCTTAACTTCCTAGAGGATAAATCTGATGGACTTCGTGTTTGCTGAAGTTGCTGGCCTGAAACAAGGAAGGGTTGTACTTGAACTTTGGATTTTACTATACAAATAGTTGTATTTTGCTTTATGTATAGAAATATTTTTTTTTCTAACCTAAGGTTTCTCTAATGTACTTTTTTTCCTGGTTGCATTTATGAAGATATACCTATAACTATATATTCACATACACATATATTTCTCTTTCTAAGACATATATCTTCATGTGCATGTCTGTCCGTTATGTTTCTATCTAATGTGTCTGTGTGACTTATATGTGAATTAGGATGTTGAAAGTAATCGATTTCATTTTGTTAGTATTGGTTTAGATTTATTTTCTCTTTCATGCTACAAATATTTTTGTTTCTTTAGAAATGGGAAGATTGGATTGATATTTCTTGTTCATTTTTGGGTCGGATGTCCCATTCAACAAGGGCTTGCTATGAGTTAAGTTACTGTTCTTTGAAATGACCTCATGAATGCAAGGCACTTGCCTCACTGTAAACATAGTATGTTGCTACATTTCACCACACCTCAGTGAGGAAAGCATTGTTTCCTTAAGTGCTGTATCAGCCTGTTTGTGATTCTTTCACAGTTTGGAGAATGGTTCTCCGAGGCAGATTTTGCAAGTATTACTTTCTCTTGCCTGTCGTCAGTACAGCACTAAGCGTGTGAGTGGACCATCTTTGCAATGTTTTACTTCATTTCCCTTCAATGCATAGCCAATTGTGAGGTCACTACACTTTGTGGTAGGAATATTCTGAAGATTTTTATTTCATTTTTTTATTTTTATTTTTGGTTTTTCGAGACAGGGTTTCTCTGTGTAGCTTTGTGCCTTTCCTGGATCTTGCTCTGTAGGCCAGGCTGGCCTCAAACTCACAAAGATCTGCCTGCCTCTGCCTCCCGAGTGCTGGGATTAAAGGCGTGCGCCACCACCGCCCGGTTCTGAAGATTTTAAAAACAGTTTTATGCTTATCTTCTAATCTAGCTTACAAAGTAACAGATTCCAAACATCCTTTTCGTACATACTTCATTTTGATTGATTCCCAGCCCTGGTTCACCTCTACCTTGTTTGTTTGAAGCATTCTTTCCTTCTTTAATATCAGATGTGCTCTATTACCTTCCCCAGTTCCTCCTTTCCAACCTCCGAGAGCTTCCCCTTTCCACTACCGTGAGTCCATTTCTAGTTTTCTGGACTTTGCTTACATTTACTCCCACCTGAATACACATATTTAATTAGAAGCTAGGGTCCGCATTTAAGAGGGAACAGATAGTATTTGCCTGGTTGCGTTTGGGTTACCTCTCTTAATATATAATGTTTTGTAGTTCCATCCATTTTTTCATAATTTAAATTTTCTTCGTGGCTCAGTAAAATTCTGTTGTATGTATGTACCACATTTTCACTGTCTATTCACCTGTAAATGGAAATCTAGATGTATAATTTGGAAAACTCCTTTTCAGGGCTGTTCTTAAGAGTTGTAAGATACCTTAGTTTACCCTAATAAATGTCTAATTTGGAAGTGGTTTTATAAAAAAGCAAAACTAAATGTGGGGAGGATGCTGGTAAAGTAAGAGCCTCTCCTGGAGTTCATTAAATTAGGAAATTAAAAGTAGAAGGCACCGGCAAGGGAATTGGGACCTGCCATGGAATTATTCTCAGAGCTAACCAGGAAATCAAAATGGTGTCAAAGTCATAATTAGTACATGCCCTTGAAATGTCTGTGCTCATGGAAGCAAAACAGAAGAAAATGTTGCAAGGAAGTATTATCTAGGAACTATATTTATAGCCAATAAATCCAAGCTACCTTATTACAATGTAATTAAGAGGAGGGGCTGTAGGCCCTGGTTTGAAAAAAAAAAAGACAACTTACTTTTAAATTATAGTATAAGTGCTTATTTGTGTGTTGGTATATACATATGAGTGCAGGTACCTATAGTGACCAGAAAAGGGTGTTGGATTTTCTGAAGTTGGAGGTACAAGTGGTTATGAGCCACCTGGGTGCTGCTTCACAACAGTAAGAAAGCAGGCTGAAAAAGCCACAAGAAGCAAGCCAATGCACAACATTCCTCCGTGGCTTCTGCTTCAGTTCTTTCCTCCAAATTCTTGTCTTGGGTTCCTGCCCTGACATCCCTCAGTGATAGAGTGTGACCTGAGAGTAATTAGATAAAACAAGCCGCTCCCCCCATGTTGCTTTTTGGTCATGGTGTTTTCTCACAGCAATAGAAATCCTAGCTAAAACATGACCAAAAAAGCCATTCCAGCATGGGTGACTACTTGTCAAATCTGCAAGCTGGAGCTCTGCACAGCTTGCAGAGGTTCCACAGTCTGGGACTCCCTCTTCTCTGAGGTTCTGCTGGTCAGCATCCTCCCCCGCCTCCAGTTGTTTACTCCTTCTATGAAGCTGGAGAAGGGCCAGAATCCTGCAAGCTTCTCCTTGCCACCCAGGATATTTTGTTTGCCTCCTGTGTCTTGTGAGCCTCCTTCTTCTTCCTGGATGGAATGTTTCAGTTCAGAGGAAGCTGCTGTGCATCACAGAGGTTGTGGATTGGTAAACTTAGAGAAAAGGAAGAGTAACTCAACTGCTTCTGGTGTGGATACTCGGTGTTTTAGTCAGGACCTGTTGGATTGTGTTATATATTTGAAGACAAAATGATGGTCCAGGAAGATGGCTTAGAAAAGGACTTGCCTTGCAAGCCTGAGTTCAGAGTCCAGGGAAAGAGTGGGAAATCGTAATGCATTTTTACAATCCTAGAAAAGTTGAGATGGGAGTCAAAAGAAAGATAGGTAGACCCCTAGGACTAAATGACCAGCTAACCTCTTCTACTTGTTGAAGTTACATGCCATTGAGAGATCCTATCGTGACTGAAAGTTGGAAGACACCTGAAGACCCCCATATCTCTTCTCAAGTCACCTTCATGTGCAACACACACACACACACACACACACACACACACACACACACACACACACGGAGGGGGGCAGATTGGCTACATCTCTGGCAACCAGAAGGGAGTTTTTAACCTGGCCATGGAAAATAAGGTGTGACTATTTAATTCAGAAATTATGTGCAGTCTTTGGCTGTTGTGGAAGCAATTTTAAAATATGATATTGATGCTCATTGTAGATATTAGTCTTTGATCATATTATTTTCCACTGACGTTAGATCTGAGGCTGCAAAATCATTCTCACAGTAATGCTTCAGGAAGCCACTGACTGTCAATCATTTAGTTTAGGTATTCCATTATATTCATTCTTCTTTTTTGTTTATACTTTTGTATTATTATTTGTATGGTATGTACATGTGTATGTGCATATGAGTGCCATGCCCATGGAGGCTGGCAGAGGATGTTGGATCACCTTAGAGTTGGAATTGCAGGTGGTTGTTAGCTGCTGAATGTGAGTGCTGTGAACTAGACTTAGGTCCTCTGCATGAGCACCAAGTACTGTTAACTGCTGGGTCATCTTTCTAGCCCCTGGGTTTGTTCTTTATATTGTTACATACAGTATATACTTATCAAGATCCCATGACTTATATATTTTTATTCCACTTTGGAGAAGCAATAATTTACTATAAAATGTCATAAAAAGTGGTGTGGGTATTCCCAGTACATCCAAACTCAATCCCCCACTCAGTAGAGGGGCTGTGTGGTGCTCTCCTGGTCAGAAACATTATGCAGTAGGTAATGGTTAATGCGGAGGCTCATTATTGTCCAAAGTGCTGATTCTAAGAGACTCTGAGTGCTGAGCTTCAGATGAGACATCTGCATTGTGCCATCATGCAAGGCTCAGGGAAGGCCCTAGAGGAAGAGGCAGAAATAAAACAAACAAGCAAATCAAAAAAAAAAGCAAGCAAACAAACAAAAACAACAAGAGCCGAAGGATTGGGCAGTCCTGTGGCATGCTGATTTCTAGACAGGGCATAGCTGTTGCACCTGTAAACTCACAGCAGCTGGATTACTTACACATGATGAAGCCAGTTAAAAAAATTCTCATCACATAGGAGGGAGAGGCTCCCAAGACTCTCCCCTCTCTGAAGAGCTAAAGCTACTGGGGAAGGAAAGTCATTTTTCTTTAGGAGTGTGGCTACCGGTAGTTTTTCCATGCCCACATGAATAATAACCCTATATCCACATACACGTACACAGCACTAGTTGGATTCAGTGAGTTAAATAAATAGATATAAAATAAGAACATGAAGACTGGAATGAGATGAGATAATGGGTGGTAGAGAAAGCTGGAGAAAGGGAGTACAGTGTGGGTGCAACCAAGAGACCTTGTATACATGAATGAAATTATCAGAGAACAATTAAAAATCTTCAATATGTGTGAGTTCTTGCTATCATGCTATTGCAGCTCACATGCGGTTTGCATTAGGTATGGGTACAATACCAGAAACCCACTGTTTTAAGTAAAACTAGTATGTTTTTTTTTCTTAAAGGAAAAAGAATCCAAATTTATTAGTTTGATTTGGACAATATTAAAAGAATCATGAACTATATTCTTATGTTTTAAAAACTATCCCTGACATTTTAAGACACCTGGGTACTTCACTAGCTGTTAAGGTTTGAAATAAGGGAAGTTTGACGGAACTTTGAAGAGTCTTCTTGATCTTTTCAAACTGTGAGAACTATATGCCTTCCTAGGAGTAGACTTTAATGTCACACGAGGGATCGTTCCAGATATTGCCTTCTGGAGTCTTTGCTCTGCAGGATGTTGCATTTCCTTTCTTTACTGTTGAACATTCTCCCTTAATGTCTTTTTTTCTTACTGATCCAGAAATGTGATGACAAGCTTTGAACTCAGAAAGAATAACTCATAGAGATCCTTGATAGCATGGAACAATTATAATGTCTTTTAAAAATACTTGTTTGGCTGCAGTAGAACTTCAAAATCTATCAGAAAATGAACATTTAACATGGAAAACAATCAAGCTTTAGATAAACCATAGGTGGAAATGACTGGAGTAGGAAAATAAGAACAAAAATACTTTGAATAATAATACAATGGCTTCAATAGAATAGGTCATATTGTGGGTATCTTTATTTTAATTTAGCATATATTAACAATGACTGTAATGATAAGCAGACAGAGTTTTAAAAAAAAATTTAAGACAGATTTATCCACTTACTGTGTCTGTGGGTACTCATGCCCTCATGCATGAGGAAGTCAGAGGTCACCTGTAGGAGTCAGTTATCTCTCTCTATCCTGTGGACCCTTAAAATCAAACTCAGAACATCAGGACTGTTGCCAAGCATCCTTACCACTAAGCCATCTTTTCAGCCTAGACACGGGAATTTTCATGGTGATAGAAAAGATAGGCAATATTTTAGATTATTCTAATGATTTCCATTGTCCCGATATCATTTAATAAATCAAATATACATACAAGATGTTACTTTAACCTTCATTTGTCTTAAGGGAAACATCATGATAAATCAAATGCATGTGAGAATATCTAAACAATCTTCTTAGACTTTTAGTGAAGATGCCATTAAAGCAAGGACATGTAACCAATCAATAATTTTTGTGCATGATTTTCTAGAAATAATCTGCTAATTATGAAATATATTTTGAAGATGCATAATAAAACCCAACAAATAAGATGCCCAGAAAAACCAATGTTGCTGTAGTACAGTTGGCACTGTTAATATTATTCTCTCTGTCTCCTTGATCTTCTCTCATGTTTATTTCTGGTACTTACCAAGCTGAGCACTGAGAGTTTATTGTAGGAGGTTGACAGGGGATAGTTAGCTCAGATCAGAGTGTCCTGAAGGCCATGGTTGCTGAGATGGCCAGACTGGCCTATGCTCTTAATTATCGAAGTAGGAGCTCCAATTTTCACACTTGTATAACTTGTGAATATATGCAAATGTTGAAACAATTTTCCCTTTTGATCTGGGATATATAAATTCTTTAAAGACTACAAATATGAGGGCCAAAGAGAAGTTCCGTTGCCAAAGTGCTCACCACACATGCATGAGGGTGGAAATTTGGATCCCTCGGGCACATGAGAAAGCTGCAGCCATAAATCGCTGGAATCCAGCACTTAGGAGGTAGAGGTAGAAGACCTGAGAATCAAGGTGGCTTCCTTGAACTGGAAAGTTTCTGGTTACTCATGAGATCTTCCTCAGCAAACAATGTGGAGCGTGACTATGGAAGACAATTAAGATCAACTTTAGACACACACTCATGAACACAAATAGCCGTATGCATGTATACCATATGTATATATACACAAAACATTTTTTTAAATGTTGGGTTTATAGTAAATTGAAACTTCTTTATACATTGAGCTACTAAAAGTCAAACCAAACGTGATAATTTTTTTTAAATGTTACATATTTTGAGGGCAGACTTATTCATTGACTGGATCCCTAAAAAACTCATTAGTAAAAGTGGCCATGTGAAAAATGGTTAAATTCACCTTCCCTTAAAACATCACCAGTTTCAACACCCTGTCTTTTTTTTTTTTTCTTTTTGAGTGGTTTTAGTTGCCAGTATAAAGGTTGAGCCTTTATCCCCAACATTTGGACATAACCACAATGTTAGCTGTTAGGGTTTCTGCAGAAAAAGGTGTACTTGGCTGGCCAGGGCTAAGGTATGCTGGAACGATCACACCACGCAACAGATCTCAGGTAAGAGATTAATTGGGGGAGTGGGGGCAGAAAGTGAAAGGCACCTTGGAGAGGGGACAGGAAAGAGAGAGACAGAGAGGGACAGACAATGAAAGCTAGAGACAGAATGAGGGAGCGAGAGAGAGAGCCAGCTGTCGTGGAAGGGACCTTTTAAAGGGGTATAGTGCATGCTCATAGGGAGGGTGCTCAACGTGTGGTTTAGAGAGAGGAAATGTGTAGCTTTTGGTGGTGAGTGATTATGTGGCTGGGGCGCTGAGTTGCTAAAGGTAGCCTTGTGAGGAAGCACCTGGTTTCTAACACTAGCTTTAAAATTTATTTTTAGATGTATTTATTTACATGCATGTTTTACCTTTATGTATGTCTGTGTATTACATGCGCACCTGCACTTATTGCAGAGATAAGGTGTCAGAGCCCCTAGAAGCAGAGGTAGAGGTGATTGTGAGCCACCATATGGGTGCTGGGAACCAACCCTGGGTCTTCTGCAGGTACAACAGTGCTCTTTAACTCCTGAGCCAATTCTCCAGCCCCACATCCTAGCCTTTGTTCTGCAGGTTCCACTAATTGAAAACATCAGAAGTATATAGACTGCAGAGGCAGTCATGTTGAACTTTTTTTGTTTGTTTGTTTTTGTTTATTTCACTCAGGAGCAAGATTCAAAATGCTTCAGAGTAAAATATTTCTGAGCTCAGGTGTGTTGACAAATGATCATAGAAAAGGGGGGGGGTACTGTCAGATTAGCGCCAGTGTGCTGGGGTGTGGGGTGGGGGCTTGCTGCCCTCTAGTTGTTACTACTCATCTGTACTCGATAAGGATACACAAGCACATCTCTTAGGAAAAGTGGATTTTTAATCTATATGTGATGTAATTTTGAAAAGAGGTGTCTAGAGGAAAGACGGACAGTTGGACAAGAAGTATATATAAATTTGGGCTTGAGCCTTTGGAAACGGTCACATTTTGTTTTACACCAGAAGTTGTTTGGATGCTAAAGTGTGCAATGCCTCTCCTTTGTAAAAGACGGCAATTTTCCCCCACTTTATTCTTTGACACATTTACTCTACCTATGTACTTGAGTGTTCGCTTAGCGGTGTCTCAAATGGCCAAAATTATACACAGCGAGGGTTTTTTTTTTTCCAGTTACTTTAGACCACTTCACTTAAAGCACATTCACCAGTAGCTAGCATTTATAACTGCCTTCTGATTTAAAAAAAATAGATGATATTTCAGAACATGTCCCTGTATATGCAAGGGGGCTCAGTGCAGAAACTGCTGAAATGGCCGCACCATTGGGGGGGGGCGGGGGATTTTATTGGGAGTAAGAGAGAAAGAAAAGATCCAGAGGCAGCTGGAAGAGTCCTGAGTAGAGAGAAAGAGAAGTAGACTGGATATGGTGGCCAGACTATCTGTGAGACAGAGGAGAGAGAGAGAGAGAGAGAGAGAGAGAGAGAGAGAGAGAGAGAGAGAATGATGGACAAATCATAAGGATTATAAAGAGTAGGGGTTGCTTGAAGGAGGGACACTTCTGGGGACAGAAAATCCATTTCCCAAGTTCCTGAGGAATTCTGGCTTTTCTCCAACCATCAGAAATCTTTCTATAGCCCAGCTTGAGCTCATTTCTAGATATGTGCACTCCCTGAGACCTAACAGTCCCCAGCAATTTGTGACGATGATTTTAAAAACCATGAAGATTGATGCCTTTCTATAGTTTAATAGAAACATTTATCTGAAGATTGCATTTAGAGCAGGAGACCTATGCAATGGTCTCTAAATTGTTTTGAGTGGACCACTGGTGTCTGTTTTGAAAATGGGATGCCATAGCCAAGTCCTTAGGAATCGTCGAATTAAAACACTCTTAATAGGATGGGAGATTCCCTGTGAGCCACTTTTCTTATCTACACTTATCTGAAAATCTCTGGTTAGAATTTAGCTCTTAAACCATCTTCCCGTGTGAATGCCATTTCTATTCCATTGATGACGTAACTATCCTTGGAAACAGAACCTGATTATTTTATTTTCGAGTTTTTCATTATTATTTCTCTGTATATTGGGGTGCAGGTTCAGGTGCATCTAAGTGTATGTGTGTGTTTGACAACTTTAGAGATATCCACTTTTTTTTCTTATATTTCTCATTGGCCTGTAACTCTTGAGGTAGACTAGGTTAGTCAGCCAGTGAACACTAGAGAAGTATTTGCCTCTGCCTTCTGAGTGTTGGGATTACAAGAGCCTGCCGCCACACCTGGCTGCTTATGCTTCTGTTTCTACTTCCTCCTCCTCCTCCTCCTCC
>CABHPP010138683.1:8060-31087 GCA_902168425.1 Peromyscus attwateri | reverse complement strand
ACAATAATGGACTAAACCTCTGAAGCTGTAAACTAATCCCAATTAAATGTTTTCCTTTATAACAATTGTCATGGTCATGGTATCACTTCACAGTAATAAAACATTGGCTAAGACAGAAATTAGTGCCTTGGCCTGGGGTATTGTTGTGACATGCCTGACCATGCTTATTGTAGGCAGGGTGCGGACTTTGGATTGGGAAAGCCATTAAACACTTTCATTGGGGCTTAATGCCACTATGAATACTAGTAGAAGCAGGAATACAGTGGTGCTGAGAGTAATGTGGATTAGGACAGCCTGACTCAAGAGCTTTCAGAGGAAAAGAATATTAGTAAGTGGATGAAAGATTATTATTGTGATATTTAATGAAGAATTTGGCTTCTTTTTTGCCCTTGCCCAAAATTCTGCTTGAGTCAAAATTTAAAAGTTTTGGATTACTGTTGCTGGCAGCAGAGATTTAAAAACAGCCTAGTATTTACTGTGTCATATGGTTATTAGTGTCAGTCTTATGCAGATCTGTAATAAAAAGGTGCAAGAATGGAAAAAAAAATTACAGTTTGAGGAGAAAAGGAACACCAGGACATGTAATGGAGCTAAATCTAGTACTCAGGAAGATTACAAAGTTTAAAGAAAAGCCTGATCCTAATTGGGGTAAAGGGAGTGATGACCCCAGGGCAACACACTACCCAGCTAAGCTTTCAACTTGTGAAAAGGGATTAAAGAAAACCTTAGGGCCAGGTGTGGTGGTGCACATCTTTCATCCCAGCACTGGTGAGGCAGAGACAGGCAGATCTCTGAGTTTGAGGCCAACCTGGTCTAAAGATAAAGTTACAGGATAGCCAAGGTTAGGCAGTGAAGGAAACCATCAAAAGCAGAAAGCTGGTGAAAATGTATTTGAATGAGGGGGCCACGTTCCAGTCCCAGCAAGCAGAAGAACTTGGCAACTTTGGCCATGTGGTTCTGGCTTTGGAGTCAAGGATACAAGAAAGGGTGTGTATAATATCCCTCCATGCCTAAGGAAAGCTGCTGAGGCCGGGAATGTGTCAGAGGTGTCCCTGTGTGGAGGCCCAAAGAGGCCATTTGGAGAGGCCATTGTGTGAAGCTATGAAAGTGAAGTCTGAATTTTGTTGAAGACACCAAAATGTTAAAGATGCCAGAGTGGTGGGATACCTTCCAAGGAGAGCTGCTAACAGGTAGTGGAACCAGCCCAAGAGAGAGAAGTGCATTGCAGTCAACAAAGATGAAAGGAGTTAGAGATCTGAAGAGTGCCTTGACATCAGACATGGAGATGCAGAGTTTGGAGTTTGCCCTGCTGGTTTTTGGTCTTACTTTGGCCCAGTATTTCCTCCCTATGCTCTATTTCCTCCCTTTCAGAATGGTAATGTATATCCTATGCCATTGTATGTTGAAAGTATATGATCCGGTTTTTATTTTAATTTATAGAGGGTTACAGTTAAGAGATTGTTATGAATCTCCAAAGAGACCTTGAACTTTGGCCTCTTAAATGGTGTTGAGACTGTTATAGACAATGGATGGGGATTTCTGAAGTTGGACGGAATGCATTTTTTCACTATGATACGGTGTCTTATCAACTGAAACCCTAACACACATATCTTCCTGTGTGCCACCATGCTTCCCACCATTACAATCATGGATTAAATCTCTGAAACTGTAAGCCAGCCCCAATTAGTTTTCCTTTGTAAGAGTTGTTTTGATGATGGTGTCTCTTCATAGCAATTGAAGATTGACTAAGACATATGGAATACAGATTTTATTACTTACATATCTAGACATGAACATAATTCAACATCTTAGCTAATGAACAACTAAGAGATATTGTTCCAGATTTTTGTTTTTTAAATGTGTGGATGGTTTTAAGTGGTATGTTTTCTCACTGGATTCTGTACAACTATAGTGACCATTTTTATTTTTTGAACAGTTAATGTCTCTTTCTATAAATTTTTATTAATTTATATTGTTAGGGAGCTATTCTTAACAATTTAAATTCTATAAGAAACAAAAAGTTATGCAGAAAAAGCTCATGACCAAAACATTAATTAGTGAAAGGATGATAATAGTCTCCCTAGTATTAATCTTTTCCCATTTTTAAAGTTACTCAGCTTTTAAATCACTGTACTAAGAAATAAGCAAATGTAATCCACAATCTTAAATTTTCATCAATATTTAAGTCAATCTTTAAATGAAATGAAGTCTATGAGTGTAATGTAGAGAATTATACACAGAATTTTCTAATGCAGAAGTATAGTTGATGAAAGCATTTAGATACAATGATAAAAAATGAAATTAGAAACAATATTTTCGTCATAAAAATTATGTAACTAAAGATGGTTTTGAAACTAACAGACAAATAAGTTTAATATAGTACATACAACTAGTCCTTGGCTTTTGGGGTTTTCTTTTGTTTTTTTGGGTTTTTTTTTTTTGCTTTTTTTGTTTTGTTTTGTTTTGTTTTTTCTCATGTCTATAATCCAAATACTTGAGAGGCTAAGCCAGTGTCTCACCCCACACCCACCATGTATTAATGCTTTTTATTATTATTGAAGGAGATCAGGAAACATATAAGAAAACTTCTTTTTCTCTTGACCCCTAGAAAGTACCCCTCTGGGGCTGTTGTTTACTCAGCAGCTTTATACCCTAGTAGAAAACGTGCACATACTGAATCACTGGCGGAAATTAAAAACACACAAATATTTCCATGACCACCGAAATGGCAGAGATGGTTGTGTGGCACACATATACGTATAATTTAATCATCTCCAAGTGATCTTACCATTACTTCCAATTCAAAATTCTCTTTTCATTTTAAACTGAGTTGATCCTTTCACCTGGGTCTTATTTTTCTAATTCTCTAGTCTTATTACCTAATAATAACCGTTCATCTGTTTATTTAAGCAATTCTGGGTGTCAGCCATGAGGAAAAGGTAGATAAAGGTGAAGAAGCAGTGAAGAAAATGGGCACAGTTCCAGCATTTGCTTCTACACATTTATGAGCAAATAATTCATGCAGATTGTTCTTCAGGGAAGTATTTGATTCCACTGCGTGCTGAGGCTGCCACCTATCCCATTTCCAGTAAGTTCCACTACTTTGTACATAACTGCCAGCCTTTCTGTTTATTCGCTTGCTCTGTTTTACTTCCACTAGTTTTGACTTTGGAGGAGATGGAAGCTCCCGGGCCTGAGGAAGCTATCTTGATCTTCTTTGTATTTTTCATAGCATTCTGTATTGCTTTCAGCTGAACATGATGTGGAAACTCCCTAAACACCTGTGATATTAATGAGGAATAAATCTCTCTAAAAAATTTCCATTAGAAACAAAACTTAGAAAACAATTCAATAAAGCCAGCACTCCCACTGTCTAAACAGCTTTTTGATGTTTTTAATACTATCTGTGTTTCCTGACACTGGGGCTGGAAAAGGCACTGAGTGGGAAATGGCTGGTAATCTATACCAGTTTCTAAAATTTGAGCCTGATCTGCCATCATCGGGGCTTGTTGGACCACACAGTGCTAGATCCATCCAAGAGCTGATGATTTGGTAGATAAGGTGAAGCCCACGTGTGCCATAGCAAAGCACTTCCAGACTTTTCTCCTGTGCTAATACTGCCTCTTCAGTGACTTTACCTGAAACAACAGCCGAGGGAATTTAGGAAATACGCTGGTTTCTCTCCCTAGAGAAGGTCACTGAGTGGTTTTGGCCTATGGCATGACATTAAAAATATTTAAAGCCTCCCATTACACTAATGTGTAGTAAAGGTTAAGATTCATGACTTTCCTGCTAAATAAGAAGCCCTCAATCCTTAATTTATTCATTTAAGGAAAGCAGCAACCAGACTACCTTGAAATATTAAGAGGTTCTGCATTTGGGAAAAGCTGTCTAGTCCAGTGCTTTCAAGAAATAGCTAATAGAAAGTTCTTCAGTGTGGTTATTGTAAATGATATGTAAACAATTTCTAGCTATCAGAAACACAGCGAAACAGCCAAGAAATGCTACATACTTACAAATCATTGCTTTATGTCATGAGTTTATTACCAGAATGAAATACCAGACACAGGCTAACTTCATAAAGAAGGAAGCTGACTTTTTGCAGAGTTTTAGATTCCACATAACACTGAGCTAGTTCTATGATGAGGACAACTCCTGTGTGTCATAGCATGTCAAATAGCAGTGAGATTATACACAGAAGCAAGCAGGATATAGCTCAAGGCAGGAATCAGAGAGACAGAGGCAGGACTTCTTTCTCTCATCACACTTCTGTTGAGATAACTTGAAGGTGTCTGGTCTGTCCCCAATGACCAAAGACCTTCTAGCAGTTTCATTTATTAAAGACAACTTCCAATACTGCCACCTTAGGGACCAATCCCTCAACACAGGGACTCTTTGAAGACACCAAAACCAGAAAAAAAAATATATAAATATTTAGAGAACAAATAAGCAGTATGTAACAGAAAGTAAAGCAGAACAAAATGAAATTATTTTTCTGGGATATATTAATTACAAACTGACAAAAAATGTCTTGTGGAAAGTCACTAATTTTGAAAGAAAATATATAACAGTTTGGCGAACTACAGAAGTGTCTGCAAAAGAGAATGCTACTAGTATTTATAATTATGCCAGGGCTGTTGCATTTTTATGCTGTACCTATTGTGACTCAGGACCGCCCCTCCACCTGGACAGTCCAGAGGAGGCTGTGTCTGGGCACAGCAGCCATCAGCCTGTTAACCTTACTGTGAGAGATGGGCTTGCTGTAGCTCATCTGAAGCCCAATGCTAAATCTGTGTTTCTAACGGCAGTGAGGAGACTAGAAGTTTCTTTTCTATACCTTTTTCAAGACTTATTTCCTGTTTGAGAGAGATAATTTGAAGAACAGCAAAGGAGAGATGGTCATACAGGACTCAGAATTTGTTTTGAAACTGTTGTGACCCTGAACCAACAGAGGTGGCCCTAAAATCCTTGCAATTCTTAGTTCTAGGGAGCAGCTGACCTCAGTGAGAGTTGAGGGCTGACTCTGAGTTTACCCAGAGAAAAACCTGAAAATGACATGACAGGCCATTTAATTTTCAAGTTGATGATCTGACTGTGTTACCAGCATTTGTGAGATGGTGAAGGGAGACTGACTCAGAGCGTGAGTAATCCACTGGCAGAAAACAAGTCCACTCTGAGTGAGTGCTTGCTGAGGTATTTAGTAATAAAGAAAGCAAAGTTATTCAGCGAAGACTGATGATCCCTGAAGTCTACATAAGGAAAAGGAAGTTGAAGAGAAGAGGGGTAAAGGGTAAGACCAGATAGCTCTGGTAACAAAGTAGACAATTAGAACATTTAATTACATACATGGCATAGATATGAAATTTTTTATCATAATGTACAAATTAGATTCTCAACTATGTCCTTCACTTTCTACCACCCAATTATCAGGATGATATAGAGTTGGTAGGATTTATCCTTTCCAAAAGGGGAGTCTCCAAGTATGTCTGCTAAGTGTTGGACATGGTTTCAATGTGTCCCTCAAGGTATCATTTGCCTAAATTTAGCTCCCAATGTGAAATATTAAAAGAGTAGAAACTTACCTTGACTATAGAATTAGAAGTTGGGCTTGGGAGATGATTACGATTAGATAGGCTCCTCAGGAGGAAGCCCCACAAGCAAATTCTGGTAGGTTTATTTGTAGAGTTGGCACCAGTAGATACACATACAGGGTTGTCTTTCAGACATTCAAGGCTGGCCATTGCTTTGAACACCTTCCACCAAAAAGATCATCCCTAGATGTGGCCACTGGACCTTAGATTCCAGATATGAGCCACAATCAACATTTTCATAATAAAAAAAAATCAGGGGCACTGTGATACGGCAACAGAAATGGATTAATCCCATCACCATGACTTTCGTAATTGCTGCATTCACTGCCATATCTACCTCTAAAACATGGAAAGACATTTCCAAACTAAGTTCAAACATACCTCTATTTGAGTGTTTTCTAGACTCGAGGACTAGAACAAATCTAGTCCTATAACAGCACTCATACTTCTATACCTCTTTATAAGTCTATCTCCTTGTTTAACATATACGATTTTTTGTGAAAAAAAAAATTGCATCTTACTCTCTTTTCTCTTTTCCTCCAATGAGTACATTAATGCCATAACCTGAGTGGCTTCAAGGATGCCAGGAGTACATGACAGAACTCTCCTTGGTGCCTCACAAACCTAGTGTGATGCTTCCTGCGGGAAAGAGTCTCCCAGTGATCTTCAGTGTCTTCTACTTTAGTATTAGTTTCCCTCATAGATTAATACACAAACTATTTACAAGTCACTTGAACGGCATGGATAATAACTGTTAGCTATATTGAATGAAATAAGTCAACTAAAAAATCCAAAGCATATGTGTTACTACACTATTCTTACTCTATCACATAAACAGTTTAGACACGGTTTTGCACGCCTGTAATAGTGGCATCCCAGGCTGGGCTGGGAGTGAGGAAAGAGGATCATGAATTCAGGGCCTAGCCTTGTCTCAAAAGAAAAGACAAAGAAACAGAAAAATAGAACCACAGATGGGTTTGCACTACCTCTCTGACTTCTACACATTTCCCTTGTGACTGCACACAGAATGAGCTTTAGCATTCCCAGTTGGTATAAATTTGGAGGAATGAGAGCATGTCACTGAAGAATGGTACTTTGGGATAAGAATGTGAAGCTGCCCTCCATAAAATGTTTTTCAGCTTCATGATGGTGCAAAATGATCTACATTCAGCACACTCTGCCCTAAAGATTTTGAATGCTAATCTGCTCCCAGGAAGTCACAGGAAGGAAGGCACTCCTCCTGGCACCTCACAGCTGGTGATGAACCTAAGATTTCAGTCAGCCACACGATCCCTGGGGAAGCCACCCAAGCTCCCCAGCTGCAGGGCTCATGCAGCACTGTGTTCTGGAAATCAGGGTATCACAAGCATCATTTATTTAGGCTCATTCCAACAGCAGTGCCGTGGTGAGCTTGCTGTAAGCCCACCATACCAAGGGAAGCATCCCTATTTTGGTGGCTGAAGATGAACAGATGCAGGAGTCCTCTACCCTCACATCATCTGCTTCCAAACAGAAAAGTTTCCCTTGTAAAAATATTATGAATTCCCCTTCTGGAAATATTCCTCTCTCCCACACAAAGAGAAGAGAATGACTTATACCCAAAGGTCGGCGCTGAAATGTGTGCACACAAGCAAGCTTTTCTTAAATCCCTTAGCTTCCATTAGTTACTTCCACATATTTCCAAGTCATTTCCTCATTATTTATGTCTATTGAAATCCCAGACTCTGTTCCTTTGTTAAACTACTGCAAAAGTCCAGTTCTTACCACCCCATTGAGCTGTCTTTTCTGTGAATCCCATGGGTATAAACTGTCTTCTCTTCTGTTCACCTCTCTTCTACTGGTTACTTTCACAGGCCACTAGACACTGAACCTCAGAAGGCAAAAGAAAGCCTTTTTTCCCATTTCTGTGATTTCTGCGCATGAATTTTGTTGAAATTGCCTTTTATTTTGTAGTCATATTTTTTTTTATTTTCATTTTGCAGTGTTGAGGACTGTAGCCAAGGTCTCACGCATACTGGACATGTGCTTTATGCATTTCTGTGTAGATTTATCCTCACTATTGGAGACATCCAGAAGGGCACATTGCATTTGTGACAAGCAAATTTCTCATGTAAGAGGGCCCAGAGAATTAGGAGACTGGCATCTTTTTTTTTTTTCTTATGTTCTGTGAAGAACCAGCCTGCCTCCATCTTAGTAAAGCCATTTTATAACAGAGACAAACTAGGTTCATTCCTGTTTATGATTAAACCTGTTTCTCATGGGTTGGGCTAGGCCCCAGCTGTAACCTTTACTACAAATGGTTCTGCACTGTCTGTTGCACAAATGGCAGTTATGTCTTGGTTTCCAAGAGTTTTTTATAAACTTTTGCAACCCTACCTTTGTTTTGAAAGGGTTGTTATGGCTACATTGTATGACTACCTATTGTCATGGCCACCCTGCAATCATGTCTTTGTTTCGGGGGTCCTTAGGCCTAACTTGTTATGCTTATGTTCTGCTCCTCTAACCCCCCTATTTTGCCTGCCCAATCCCCCATTTGGAAACCCCTATCCATGAACTTTCTTTTTTTTTTTTTTTTTTTTTTGGTTTTTCAAGACAGAGTTTCTCTGTAGCTTTGGAGCCTGTCCTGGAACTCCCTCTGTAGACCAGGCTGGCCTCGAACTCACAGAAATTCTCCTGTCTCTGCCTCCCGAGTGCGTGCACCACCACCAGGCCCTCCATGAACTTTCTAAAAACTTTATTTTCCTCACCTCCAAAGCTGACCTCAGGAACCCTCTCTTAGGGAGCAGCCCAGATCTACGAATTTAAAACCAAAAGCTTGCTTTAATTGATTAGGTTATGATGGTTTGGGTCGGTGGTCTTCATCCCATCTTTGTGATTAACATTTTGGTCCTGAGTTTTAGGGAGTTTTTTCTTAGGTGGGGGTGGAGCAGGGGCTGGGGAGGGGGGTAGATCCTCTGCAAAATGAGAAAAAGTCTTGTGACTAAGCAATTATGATGGGATAGGGCCTGATAACTACCATTTGGAATGAAAGAAAGGAAGCTGGTGTCTCTGCATATATTTCAAACAGGAGGATACAGAAGAATTGATTCATCTGTTGACAGAATCTAGTGAATGGACAGGAGGAGGGGTTGACACAAAGCTTAACAACTCATAAGCCATTTATCTCAGAAAAGACTGGCTACATCCAAACCTGCCAGGAAGCTGTGCAAATAACTACTGAACCCAAAGGGAACCACAGTTCTCTTTAGCCCACCCAGAAGGAAATAATAAATGTGTAGATACAGGCAATTAAGTAAAATACACAGGGGATTATTGTATAAACATTAAAATAATGTCATGTACCTGGGTAGTGGTGCACGCCTTTAATCCCAGCTTTCGGGAAGCAGAGCCAGGCGGATCTCTGTGAGTTCGAGGTCAGCCTGGTCTACAGATCAAGATCCAGGACAGGGACCAAAACTACACAGAGAAACCCTGTCTCGAAAAACCAGAAAAAAAAAAAAAAGGTCATGTAGGTGTTTATGAACCTAAAAGCAATGCTTATAACAAAATGAAATGCAAAGTAAAATCACTTTGTAAATATATTTTTAATGCAAATCTTTGATTTAAATGACCAATTAATATATCTGATCTAATTATTGACTTATTTAGAGACAGTGGTTCATGTAGCTCAGGCTGCCCCTCAAATCGATAGTGTGCACAGATAAGAATGGCTTGAAATTAATGATGTTCTTGCCTGTCTCTCTCAAAAATATGTCTTTGAACACCAGTATTTTTTTTTCACCTTATTTTTTCCTTACAGTTTCCTACACTACCATTAGTCATATAATTCTACTTTGGTTTCAATTACTCTAAATTTTCTTCACAGTGTATTTCTTGAACATTTTTAAATACCAAATGAGAATGAGAAGCTATCATTATAGCCAGCATGGACATGCTGTATATTATAAGGTTTCAATATTTTAAAAATTACATTAAATGGCTGTTCTATCTTGGATAATTTAATGCTCTGTCATTATTAAAATATGAATGTCATTATAGCTAGTATCTAGCTCTTGACATTGCCAAATAATTAATATTGTAAAATTTACTGACTAGAAATATATATGAGGGTGTAAATATCAATATATTACTAAGAAAAAGGTTAAAGCATGAATATTGTTATAAATAAATGATCTTTGGTGCTCCCATTTGCCATGTCTCTGTCTTTTCCAAATTATTTAATATGATATATTTATTCACTTGAAAATGAAACCATTTAAAATCCCCACATTAAAGCATATTTCAGGGAAAATGATGCCCATTTAAATAACCAGGCATTAAAATATTGTGTTATTGCAACCCAGTACTTTAAAATTGAATTGGATGGAATTACAGCTTACTACATGTGTTCTTTGATCAGAAAACAGCTGCCTTTTTGTAGGGTGAGCACCACTCCATAGTGCTTTATTTTGTACTTTATTCTGCTATGAATGTGGGTTTACAAATAATTTATAAAGTGAGCAAAACTACATTTTTCCCCTGTAGAGGAAGTCTCAGCAAGTGTCAGTATTCACTGCTTCCAGAGCTCTACTCTCCTACTTGGAAATCCACTACATATGGACTTGGTGTATTAGGAAAAAAAAATCGTAATATTGGTCTGGAATAAAGACTACAACAGAATTCACAGACAAAGAAAATGCTCATATCTGGTATTTTAAATAAAATTTTATCTTATTTAAAGATTTCACCCATCATCCCAGGCTGTCCTGGAACTCACTATGTGGCCTAAGTTGTCCTTAATCTTCCAGTGTTTTTCCTATCTCAGCCTCCCGGGTGCTGGTATTATGAGTCATATCATGATGGGACTTTTGATATTATACGGGGTTACTGGTTGTTTACTTCTGAAACAAATACCTGAGAGAAATCAACATCCCTGGGAAATCATGATTCATGGCCACTTGTGTCTATTGCTGTGGACTGGAGATGAAAATCACTACCACACAGGGAACTTGTATTAGAACAAAGAAAACGGGGGGGGGGGGGGGGGGGGGGGAGCAGAGGAAAAAGAGCAGGTGGCAGCAGGGTGTGTCCTTCAGATGGCTCCCTCCTGGCCCCACCCTGCTTCTTCCTTAGTTGCTACATCACAAACCAATTATCTCTTGCAAACCCCTCCCCTGCCCAAAGACACAGGCAGCAGTGTTTTACTATGCCCCTTGGCCTCCCCCAATCCAATCAAGCTAACAGTCAACATTAACCATCGTATACACAAAGTAGAACCCAGCTTTGAATAGAATTCTCATAATCAGATATCTCACACACAAATGAGGGAAAAGATATAGAAGGTGTCAAGATCTAATTTGTATGAAAATGACTTAAAAATATACAGTCTTTTTCAAAAGGAAGAGAATATTCTAAGGGGCTGATCAGGTAACTGTCCAGTCTAGAATAGGGTTAAATAAAATGGAAATTTAATTCATTTTTTATGATAAGTTTCTGTAACTATGCATCATTTTGTTTTTATATATATATACATAAATATATGGGTATGTGTACACTTGTAGGGGTGTGTGTGTGTGTATGTGTGTGTGTGTGTGTGTGTATGTGTGTGTGTATGTGTGTGAACACACATGAGTGTCTGTGCAGCAATCCACCTTGTTTCTTGTAAGACAGTCTCTCATTAGCCTGGTGCTCCATGACTGTCTTCATATCCCCAGTATAGTGGGTAGCCATTCCAGCTTTGATCTGGAAGTTACAACCCCCACTGAGGCTTCTGTAACTGTCACACCTACAAGGCAGGGCCAAGAGAGGGCCCTGAAGACCCGAGATCCAGATGCGCCTGCTCTCTCTGTTCTTGGACCCTGGATGGTGGAGGTTGACCGAGCAGAGTTCTCCAGAGAACACCACGGGACTGTGACACACCTTCCCCAGACCCCGAGACCTACCTATCCCTTCATTTGTAAGTTACGCCACTAATAAACCTCCCTTTTAACTACGTGGAGTGGCCTTCAAAATTTTGCCAATATATGGCGCTCACACGGGGCGAATTCCAAAGGCCTGGGTGGCTCCCACCCTCAGCCTCCTCCCCACCTGGTGGGTACCTAAACCCACCTGCAAAGTTCCATATAACCAGGGAACGCCTACAAGGCTCCATTCCCGAAAAAGGGAGCAGCTAGTCTGGTCTCAGTTCACCGTCCAGGGTCCAGAAATAGAGAGAGCAGGCGCTTCTGGATCTCGGGTCTTCAGGGCCCTCTCTTGGCCCTGCCTTGTAGGTGTGAGAGTTACCGAAGCCTCAATGGGGGTTGGAACTTCCAGATCAAAGCTGGAATGGCTACCCATTACACCCCAGTGCTGGGATTACAGGTGTATGTCACAACACATGACACCTATACTTTTTATGTTGGCTGTAGAGATCAAATTCATCTTCATATTTTAATGGTAAGAACTTAAGGCTGGACTATCTTCTTAGCTCACAATGCAGTTCTCATATGTTCTATTTTTAACCAATAGAAACATAAGAAATATTCCACTATAGATGGTCTCCAGGATTTCCTCACTAAAGGTAATCTTGGAGATGATGAGGAAAACTCACCTTTCAATGACATTTTTTTTTTTTCAAATTACAATGCTAGTGTACCACAAATACTGTTGTCTTACCATTGCCTTAACTAAACCATCCTCATTAAATTAATTATGGATCATCTACATGTAGGAAACACCCTCTTACTTTTCACCCAAGTGTAGCATCTTTAAGAATCATTTCAAATGAATAGCCTCACCACTAGCCCTCAAATCTTGTTCATATTTAATATATTTGTATTGATAACTATATAGAAAAAATACAATCTAAAAATGTGAATACGTGGTCCTTTGAAAGTTACACGTATTTTTTGCCTCTTTTTTCCCCATTGCTTACGATGCTACTAGAGGGGTATAGTTTAAACATGAAGAGATGTTAATTAAAGTTGAAATGATAGAGAGAATTTAAACTGTATAATGTTTAACTATAATTTTTTAATTTACACATTTATCATAACTGGGTGTATACATGATGTGTGTAAGTGCTGTGTTGTATGTGTGGAGCTCAGAGGATAGTTTGTGTTTGATTCTATCCTTGCACCTTTGTATGGAAGAAAAACTTGAACTGGTCATTGGGCTTCTACTGCACATGCTTTACCCATTGAGCATCCTACCACCTCTAATATTCTAATGATATACTGTGTTGTGTTGATATCATTTAGGAAAAAGGAAACTGAATTTAGGTTAAGCATACCTATGTTAAATCACAGTGTAATTAAAAAAAACTTATCTAAATAAAGGCACGGACAGACCCAGAAATCCTGTGGTCATTGTCCTCTAGCCAACTATAAAGGTAAACAGCAGGAATTGCTGTTTATCTGAGAGACCCAGGCCTTAGCAGAATTGCAGCCATAGCAAAAAGGTCTAAGCAGGATGGCCCTCTACTCCAGACTGTCCCTGACCTTTTGCCCTAGCTACAGAGAGGGTCTTGAACTCCTCACCCTACAGGAAAAGGCCAATCAGAAGTGGACAAACAACTCCAGGTGTCCCTCTGCTGACACTACAATGTTGCAATTCCCTAGACCCAAGAGATCCAATCAGCTCGGTCCAGATACCCCTAGCTAGGATGTGAGCCAATCCCAGGTCTGTAGATAGGTAGTCTTGGAATCACCTCAAGCCTCACCCTCCTTGTCTAGCCACTACAAAATCTTTCACCAGTGCTGCTGGGGGTCTCTCCTGCTCGGTTGCTGAGTCAGTTGGACAGAGAGGCCAGAGTTAACTTGTATTAACGACTGTTTTTGCTTTAGATTCAGTCTCTTGGTGATCGTTTAGGCACAACATATCTTCAGTTTGAAAGAATATTACTGAGGAATTCCTGGTGTAATTTGTACATCCTGTTTTTATTTTCCTAAGATGAGCTGATACCTATAGTATATGAGCAAGTGTCTGATCTAAGATTCTGCAATTTTTAAAAATTAATTCTCAGTCTCAGATTGAAAGAGGGTTGTAATTATGTTACAGTAGTATTCTTCTTGTCTATGGTTCATTAGCGGCAGTCTAAAAATACTAAATGGAAAAATCCATAAATAAATTCTCTGTGACTTATAAATTGTGCGTGATTCTGAGTGCTTATAATCTGAAAAGCTGATTGTCCCTGTCAGCTTTTTGTCCCAAGCTGTTCCTTGGTCCAGAGTCTCCACACTGTATATGCTATCTTCCCATTAGGCATTGAGCAGCCATTTTGAGGATAGGATTGACTGTCAGGCTTAAGTCCAAGGACCCTTGTTCCACTTGACCTCAACGCACAGACTAATGGGACCAGCGACTAAAATATGCCAAGAAGTCATCAACTGCTTCTGAGAAATAAAGTACAAGTGATCCACTTAATGAGGAAATATAAATAATTACATGCTGTGATTGATGAGATGTATGCAGCACAAATCTACTCTAGAACTTCTGAAGAAAATAAATGCATTAGTGTGGGCTTGCTATCACACTCACACTACAAAAGTATCAGCCAGAGTGCCTAATAAACCACCCACTCCACTTCATTTCATCCTGCAGCCAATGTAGCATTTCAAACCATCAAAAGAAGGGTGGGAGAGGACAGTAAAACATTCAGAGAGAGACAGACCTTATTTACATCAATACATAGAATTTAAACTACTCTATTTTACTATTAACTACTGCTATTAACCTTTTAACAAGAAAATGAAACTTTATTCTAAATATGTATGCATAAGAAAAAAAAAAAAAACAAGACTTGTTATTACCAAGGGTTTCAGGTATGGAGTTTTGGAAGGTTTCTCTGAGTTCAAAAGTGGATGAGTCTTACCCAAAAGTCTGTTTTGAAGCTAAGATTCTGACTTTTTCCATTCTAAATATTTTACCATTTCCTTTTAAATTAAAGTGGAGACACAAAATAATTTATAATAATGGTTGCCCTATTTCAAAAATACACATTTCACATGTGGTATTTTTAATAGTCTAAACATTGAACAATATAAATCTTCATTATGAAAATGATTCTTGATAGTTACCATTCAGCAACTCACATGGGGGAAATCACAACTTAAAGCTTCAGGAATGGCAAAGCTGAAATGATTGATTATTTATGTTAATGGCAATATTCTCTGGTCACTAATTATCATTTGATTACAAAAATACCATGATGCAGTCTGCTGCTTGTATTTATCCAGTTTGCTAGACAATTAGCATTAAGAAGAGCAACATGTCAGAACAGAGCTTTTTAAGGTGACTAAAATTGCTAGAAAAATATCACATATAGTCCTTTAGAGATTTCTCATAGACTTTTAATGTAAATTTTGATGGGCTATTACTTTTTATTAATGCTAGTTGAGTACTTAGAGAAGACAACTGTGCACTGTACTTAGTGCTGGGCAAATTGCCTGGCTATATGTCATATATTACTGTTACTTTAATGAATAGTGTTATGGTAATTAGAAGACTGATGGCTTAGAAAATGTAGGTAGATGTATTTGGAGCTCCTTGAGCTAAGTGACATTGCTCCAAGTATTCTACAAAGTAACATCGACCATGATTTAAAAACAAAAATCACTGAAAATGCATAGTGTAATTATAGTACATTTCAAATAAGATGTATTCTGCTAGTTAGTGAGGGCCAAAGCCTTTAATCCAAGTACTCAGGAGGCAGAGACAGGCAGACCTCTGGGTTTGAGGCCAGCCTGCTCTGCAGAGCATGTTTCATAACAGCCAGGGCTACACAGAGGAACCCAGTCCCAAAAAACAAACAACAAACAAAAAGATATATTCTATGTACTAAATCTAAGATTCACACCCATGCAACATGAAATACAAATTGAACAACTACATCACTGGATCTTTGATGAAAAGTTGCTTTAAGTAATTAAGTTAGATATCATTGAGTTTTAACAACTTATCTTAGGATATATTTACAAGACTCAGGTAGTTACTAACATTATAATAATTATACAAAGGCCTAATATAATTTCAAATGATATTTCATATATCCCAGAGACAAGCAGTAACTAGAATTATACTTCTTGCTTTTAAGACTTCATTTCAATAACTTCATAGTCATATGCATATTCTATGCATATTTGCTCTTAGTGATATGTCTCACTATACAGCTTTGAAAAACTAGAACCAAGAGCCAATATTTTTTTATAAACACCAAATTTTTTATAAATAAATTATTTTTTGAAATCTATATGTTACCTGGTGAAATACTAGTCCTTAAACACAAATATTCAAGTTCTTAATTTTAGGAGAGCAGAAATTTAAACAAGAAACTTGGAGTTCTTTAAAGTCAAAATTACTCTGAGTAAGTACAATTGCATTCTTCATTTTCTGGGCATTTGGTTTATTTTTACATAAGCTTTGTTTATTGTTTACATAAAGACTTGAAATGTTTTACAAATTTCTCCTTATCCCTAATGAAATGCAAGCTCATTAGTAACAACTCTGAGTACAATAGATGGGAAACGTGGGGAGCATAGAACAGAAGCACCATCATTAAGAATCAAGCTACATTCCCAGGAGGCAACTGTGGAGCCTTCCTCTCAGCTTGGCTTTGACTAGCTTGTTGCCTGAATTCTCCCTTTCAGCAGATCTCTGAAACCAAGTGAAACAGTTGGTGTTTTTAAGGTTCTAGAGAAGGAAAGCAAGGTCTGTGGTGGTAGCATTTACAAACAAAACAAACATTTAGTTTATCTTCAAAGCAATGCCATTGAAAACAAGGTTAGGAGCTGCTGGCAAGAAGGCTCAGCAGCCGAGTCCCCTTCTGCCGAGCCTCATGAGCTCACATGATCCTCCGGAGCCTCTGCAGCCACATAGTGGAAGGACTCTGGCTTGTACAACGTAAACACCACCCCACCACCCACAAGTCTCTTTTTTGTTGTTGAGGATGGTGAGGATTCCAGACTTCAAACATCACTAAACATATGCTATATACCCAGGACTAACATATAGGCCTAGGCCAAATTTGAATTTCTTAAATTTTTATTAAATTATGTTAATGGTATAAATTAATGGATTTGACTGTAATATTTCCATATTTACATACAACATTCAGAGATTATGCCTGCCCAATCCCCCCTTCACTTCTTGCTTTCTGGGGATCATCCTTCTATTGAGATGTCATCCTCTTTATTCAGCCTTCACAATGAGAGTGCAGCAAACACAGGAAGTATCCTATGTTCTCTTCCAAATTTGAATTTTTTTCTCTCCTCTTTATTTTTTCTTCATTAGATATGAATGTTTACTACCTAGTTCCTTGAAATTTTTATTTAACACTTCTCAGGAAGAGCTGCATGCTTTAAAATTGCATTTTAAATTATATAATTTTTGGTTTGTTTGCCCTAAGTTAATTGAACTTTTTTCTTTTTGTTCTCCTCGAAACGTCTCCAATTAGGTCTTTGTCGCAAACCTCCTACCTGGGGATGCCAGCTCCTCAGAAACTGGCAAGAGTTGACTATTTGGTATCCTGCTGTGTTCTTATCATCTTAAAAAGCCTAAACTGGAATCGTAACTTTATAGACAATAATGACTTAAAAAATGCAATTTCAAAGAATAGCAGTATAAGGGCAACCTATTTGTACGATTTATTTATTATGTATACAGCGTTCTGCCTGCATGCATGCCTACCTGCCAGAAGAGGGCACCAGATCTTTATATTTGGTTGTGACCCGCCATGTCGGCACTGGGAATAGAACTCAGGTTCTCTGGAACAACAGCCAGTGGTCTTGACCTCTGAGCCGTATCTCCAGCCATAAAATGACAATATTTAAGTACAAAAGTAAGAGGGGAGAAATCCTGATTGTTTTTCTTAGATTAAAATTTAAAAAGACATTTGGGGTCTGAGTACCATGGTGAATGTGTGGAGGTCAGAGGATAGATGCCTGAGACAGGTCTGTCCTTACTCCAGTGGACTTCAGGGATGCAACTCTCATGGGTAGGCTTGGCAGCAGGGAGATTAACCTATTGAGTCATCTTGCTAGCCCCACTTCTTTCAAACCACTGAAACAGAAAATAATTGCATTATCTTCTCTTTATTTTGGTCACTCTTTCTCTCTGAGAATACTTCATCCTATCAGTTTTTATTAACTACAGAGTTCACTTTCTCTCTTTTATAAGTTGTGGGGTTTTTTTTTGTTTTGTTTTTATGTTTTTTTTGTTTTGTTTTGTTTTTATCTCTAATCTTCAATGGGCCCATAGTCACAAAAACTATAAGAACTATCTATGTAGATGTGCATGGCCTCCAATGATCAGTGGAATCTTTGGAATAGTGCAGATTTCTCAATCTCGGAACGACTGAGATTTTTATCCCAGTATTTATCCCAGGGATCTGTTCTACACCTGAAGGGTGCTTGCCAGTAGCCTAGTCCTTATCTACTTCATGACAGCAGTGCTTTCATTATTCAAATATCTGAGGATGTTTTAAATGTCCCCATGGACAAAGTCACCCAGCACTGATAATTTCTGGTGTGGAAGGAAGCTTCCCAATGGAGAAAGCAAAATAATTAGAAACCCAGCTTTGACTATAGGTGACCCCCATGTTTTTTACAAGTAATACTGTAGTCACATCATCTCCAAAGTATGGTTATCATGTCACTTGACACTACAGTGTAAATTGGTATAGAGTTATATGCTCTTGAATAATAGTTACTAAACTAAATATTTCAGCACAATGGTTAAAATCACATGATTAAACCATACAAATATGTGATTAAAATGAACCTTTCTGCGGGACTTTTAAAACCTAGTTATCTTCAATTAAAGCTATATTTTAGAAATACATCAATAGATAAATATATCTTTAAAGCGGCTAAGCTGTGTTCAGTTTTCATCTGACCTATTCATGTTTGAAGTTGTGACCCCATATGATCACATTTGAGTATGGGATCTTTGGAGGTGAGGGGTGTGAATGAAGGTCATCACAAAGGTACTCATGCCAAGATTAGAAGAATAACTAGGCATCATGCTCTCCTAAGCAGAGAGAGTCCTCATCAGGAATCAGCTTGTAACAACAGGGATTTGTTTTCAATGTTGGAGACTAAACTCAGGGTGTTGTATTTGCTAGGCACATGCTGTACCACGTCAGTCCCAGCCCTTACACCTGCTTCTTGGACTTGAAGTGTCCAGTTGCCAGAATTCTGAGATAATACATTTCTATCATTAAAGTCATTCTATCTGTGGTGTCTCACTGTGGCTCCAGAACTGATGGTAACCTCACTTTCAGCAACTTTATAAACTAGCTTTATGGGTGTTCTATTGTATATTTGGTTATTCCTTTATAATGGATGTGTTTAAGGGGTTTTATTGTTTTTTTAAAGAATTTATGTTATCACAAGTAGCACTGAAAAGTAAATTCTTTATATACTTCTCAGTGCACATGTGACTTGAGATAAGTGCACCTACTGAACAAATTCCTCAAAGAATGCATGCTTTAATGTGTCACTACTATGATTAAGACAGCTAAAGGCACTATCGGTTAACCATGTAACCTTGAGCAATTAATTTAGGCTGACTAGCCTCAGCTGGGATCTCTAAAGGAAGCAATGCTAATGGTCCTTCTCCCAGGGGATTTTTTGTGAGAACTGTGTGCAGTAGGTTGTGTAAATTAGATATTAGAATGTTTTATTTATATAGACGACCATCAATTATATTTTAAAAATGTGTATGAGTATTTTGCCTGTATGTGCACCATGTGCTTGGTCTTGGAAGCACTCAGAAGGCACTGGATCCCCTAGAACTGAATGTGTAGGAGGTTGTGAGCCACCATATGGGTGCTATGAACCGAACCTGAGTCATCTGTGAGAGTAACAAGTGATCTTAAATGTTTAGCCATTTCTGTTGCTGTTAGACCACTCATTCTTACTATTACTGCAGATAATGCTGTTGGATCTAGCTGTGAGACTACCTTGAACAATTTAAAGCACTTCATTCATGGAAGGTTTTATTTTGGAACATTTTGGCTTCTGTGTGGTTAGAGGATTCTTTACTAGTTGTTGTTCCATTAAGCTGTTTAGTTCATTTGAGAACAGACACTATACAATATATTCCTTCCTTATTGCATATATAAAATGTATATGCAATATATATATATACAGATATCATATCAGAGATGATTATATATATATTTTGCTTCAGATTTTAATGTTTATTTCAATAATTATTAACATTTATGGTTGTAGTCACTCTAAATAAGCATTTATCTGCTTTTAAAACATAATTATGATCACAGTGGCAGATGTTTTTTTATTTAGATTGCCATTATTTTACTGATTACTATTTATTGAAATTTTAACTTTGTGTTTAATATGTCATATGTTTTTGAAATATGGTCTTAGACTTTAGAATAAAAAAATTTGTTTGCATGTGTTATTGAAACAGATAAAAAATATCCTGGTACACTGGTACATTGTTCACTGGCAGAATACTTGCGAAGGATACTTGCGAAGAATACTGGCGAAGCATGCAGAAGGCCATGAGTTCAATCTCAGCAATGGGAAAAAAAGGCATCCACTATATTAAGAAAACTTACAAGTAAGTTAGGTGGAGGGGAAAGTATCAAATCACTCTAAGATTAATATTGGGAAATGTCCTGTAAGGTGGATGATATTCCCCTCCCCCTCCCCCCCCTGCACAGCCAAGAAACTTAGAACCACAGCAGTGGTCCTGGCATATCTGAAGCAAGATTATGAGACTCCAGCAAGAAATAGAATCCCTACAGGAAACAACACTGAATTGAAGCGAATCTCAGAGCTTGATTTTCAGAGAACTGAGTGTCAACTCCGATTGTTGACCCTACACCTCTCTCTGTATAAGGTGAGAGTGACAATGCTGTGGCTCACAAGATTCAGTGAATGAAAACAAGACAAAGAGAGTATGTCAGAAAGTTTGTGTCCTGGAGGTGGCTGCTTAGAGTGCCAAAACATATTCCAAGTCTATTAGTTTAGTGGTAATTGCAGTCGTTCAGAAAACAGTCTGAATGTTTAATAAACTGCAGAGGGAAGCCAAACAAACACATAAGTATGAACCAAATTTCCAGAAACAGACACACTTGTTGTGAAGATTCTCAAAGGCTGATTGACCGCTTGGATCTTTGTGATTGTGGAGAGCTGGAAGAGTGCAGAGCTGAAGCCAAATCATCTTGAGCTGCTAAGTAGGCATTCTTTACTCTCCTCTGTCTGGTCTAATATCCCTTCAATTCAGGGAAAACATTTAGAACATAGTAAGAGACCACTAGTTTATAACACCAAAAGGTAGGAATGTCATCATTCCTACAGGAAATTTCTCCTGTTTTCCTGTAACTGCTTACCTGCTCTTCCCACCACTGGAGATATGTTGTTCTATAATTAAAAATATGTTCCTGAAAATGCTTCAACATGGGAGCATGTGACTTAAGATAAGCTATGCTCCATGTTCCTCAGCCATAGCCATGCATATTTATTGTAAAACAAACTTTCCTTTTCTAAGAACTCCCAGTCATTTAAACATATGCTATTCATTATCCTAATATATTTATAGTAATTATCAGTTATCTAAAATTATTATTATATGTGCATTACTCTCTCTTCTAGAATCTATATGCCAATGTGGCACATCTCCCCCTTTTTCTTCATATTAAACCCTATGCACCTAAAAAAGCTTAATACATAGTTATTCAATCAATATTTGTTAACTGAATTTACAAAGAAGATATAAAATTAAAAGGAAAATTTGAATGAATAATTCTCAATAAAGAAAATGCTTATGAAAATTATTTCATTCTTTAAAAAGCACAGTGATCTTGACCTTTGTATGAGACAGAAAGGTTGGATATGTGGCTAGAGTAAACAAGAGGGATGATAGAGGAGCTCCATTCAGAAAGGATTTTATTGCAGATCAATGGGAAGCTATTGGGGAGTTTTAACTAAATGAATGATAAGGTCAGATTTCTGTTGTTTCCAAAGATGATTCAGCAGCTGGTAAGATGGCTCAGAGGTAGACAGAGGAATTTGCTATGAAGGCCTAATGACCTGAATTCAGTCCTCATAAACCGGGTGAAAGTAGGAGAGACCAGGGTCCACTTGGCTGGCCCCTGTCCTCCATATGAGCTCTGTGGCAGTTAAATAAATGTAATTAAAGAACAAAATTAAAGACCAAAAATATTCTCTCACTACATTTGAGGTGAGATCTGTTTTGCATCCTCATAGGTAAACAAAAGAACAGAACAAACAACAGGTTGTTGCTAGTCATATAACTTAAATTTTCAAAGTCAAATGATACTTAATCACAGGAAAAAGTCCTGTTTCCTCTCGTTGAAAGTGGAGGGTCTGGAGCAACTGCAGACTTATTGTGAGGAAAGGGATTTGTAGGTTCATATTGATGACCAAGATTAATAAGGAATATTGACATTTATTGGGCAAGAAGACAGCGCATTGAAAATAAAAATGGTTTTATTTCCTATATGATCAATTGTTATGTCAGAAGATAATTATACTAATGAATAACCCTCAATACAAATCTGTTGTATTCGTATGTGTGGTGATTTGAATGAGAATGCCCCCCAGAGGTTCACAGATTTTAATGTTTGGTCCACAGTTGGTGGACTATTTGTGAAATGTTAGGAAGTGTGGCCCCATGCGAGGAGGTGTGGCCTTGTAGGAGGAGGTGTGTCACTAGGGGTGGGTTTTGGGGTTCCAAAAGCCTATGCCATTCACACTGTCTCTCCTTCTCCATCTGGTGCTTATAGATTAGATGTGAACTCCCAGCTCCTTCACCACCACCATGCCCTCCTGCCTGTTGTCATACTCCCTACCGTGATGTTCAAGGATTCTCGCCCTCTGAAACTATAAGCCTCTAATAAACAGTCTTCTATATGTTGTCTTTGTTATGGTATGAAAATAGGGATGTAATTAAGACAGTAAGCATAAGCTATTTCTAAAACAAACATTAAACTTTCAGGAATGAATTTGTATTTTCTTATATTCATCCTAACATTAACAAAAATCATTTACCATTTCAAACCCACAGGTCTGTATTTTCAGATATTTCATTATTTCTTTGTAAGGGTGTTTTTCTTTTTAAATTGTAGGAAGTAAACATAGGATAGGAAGTAATTATTACTTAGCTTTACCTTCTGGCCTACTAGTTCTTTATATGAATAAAAGCATGCAACCATTTCTCTAAATCTACTTGTGCCCAAAGCAATTATACATTAATTTTTATCTGAACTCATTTTCTTCCTGTTTTTCATTATATTGCAACTAGGGTATCACATTCTATAGGCCACTTTTTAATAAAAAAGATTATTGACCATAGTCCACCTTGTAAATTCAACCTTATTTTGAATAGTCCTCAAAGGTGCAATTTCCTTTCTTCTCTTTCTTCTTCTTCTTCTTCTTCTTCTTCTTCTTCTTCTTCTTCTTCTTCTTCTTCTTCTTCTTCTTCTTC
>CABHPP010138682.1:28652-43792 GCA_902168425.1 Peromyscus attwateri | reverse complement strand
GGGAAATGCTGAGGTTTGCAAATGTGTGGCACGGCTAGGGTTCCTAAAGAGAGCTCAGTTGCAATAGTGGACCTTCGCAGTTTTGGAAATGCTGGTGCCATGCGATGGTCACCAGAAGCACCAGCCACAATGAAATGGAACAGGCTGAGATGTATAAGGCAGGCTATGTATATGCTGCTGAGGATGGGCCAAAGAGGTGATCCAAGCCTCTGGAAAAAACCAAAAGGATTGTGAATGAATCCCAGATATTGAGCTTTGAACTGCACTATTGGAGCAGTTTGTGGCTATGCCTTGTTTTCTCCTCCTGAGGTTAAAAAAAAAAATTTTCGATATTGTAGGAACACACAGTTGAGAATTTTTTTTTTTTTACACCTTTTTTTAGTTTCTTGAGATAGAGTTTCTCTATGTAACTGCCGTGGCTGTCCTGGAACTCACTTTGTAGACCAGGCTGGCCTTGAACTCATGGAGATCTGCCTGTCTCTGCCTCATGAGAGCTGGGATTATAGGCATGTACCACCACCCTGTCAGTTGAGGGATTTTAAACTTATTTAAGAGGAAATTTTAGAGTTTTACAGAAAGTTAAAAAAACTGGATTAAAAAAATATTTATCTATTTTCATGTGCATTGGTGTTTTTGGTTGTGGAAGGGTATCCAGTCCCCTGGAACTGGAGTTACAGACAGTTGTGAGCCACCATATGTGTGCTGGGAATTGAACCTGGGTCCTCTGGAAGAACAGTCAGTTGTGGTGATATATTGTGTCCCCCAATATATTGTGCATCCTAATAAAGCTTATCTGAGGATCAGAGGGAAAAGCCAGCCACTATATTAAACATAGAAGTCATGCAATGGTAGCACATGCCTTTAATCCTAGCATTCAGGAGGCAAAGATCCATTCGGATCTCTGTGAGTTCAAGGCCACACTGGGGAACAGAGACAGGCATGGTGACACACGCTTTTAATCCCAGCACTAACCATAGAGGTCTGGAGGTCTGCAGACAGATAGGAAGTGATGTAGCTGGGTGAAGAGAGGAAGTAAGATGCAGAACAGAAAGGCAATATAGGTGTGGGTATACAGGAAGTAGGTCTCTTTGGCTGAGGATTTCCAAGTGGTAAGAACTTGGCTGGCTTCTTTCTGCTTTTCTGATCTCTCAGTTTTTTACCCCAATACCTGGCTCTGGGTTTTTTATTAATAAGACCATTTAGCAATTCGTCTTACAGTCGGTGTTCTTAACCACTGAGCCATGTCTCCAACCACTTACACACATAAAAACTGGATTTTTTTTTTTAAGGAACAGCTTTTAAAATATTTAAATTTATAAGGCTATGGGACATTTTAAGTTTATAAACTGTTTTATATTACTAATATTTGAACTTAAAGTAAATAAAAGATTAAAAATTAAGGCTACAGCTATGTGCACCAAATACTAAAGATCAGAAATTGGGATATTCCCATCTTAAGATGCAGCAAGACAATAATGACTAAGCAGTCCAGCCAAGAACTTGAAGTACCTTCTCAACCTCTAAGTCTGATCCCTCTGGGAGTTGAAAGACCTTTTCACAGGGTGGCCTGGGACCACCTGTTGGATGTTTGCAATAAGATTCATAACAGGGACAAAAATGCAGTCGTGAAATAGCAATAGGAATGATTTTGTGGTTGGGGGGTCACCACAACATGGTATTGAAGGGTTGAAGCATTGAGAAAGTTGAGAACCACTGGCTCAGAGAATGTCTCTCCTTACTTAAGATCTATTCATGCTTAAGAATGTCTTTGTCGGCCTGGAGAGATGGCTCAGAGGTTAAGAGCACTGGCTGCTCTTCCAGAGGTCCTGAGTTCAACTCCCAGCAACCACATGGTGGCTCACAACCATCTGTAATGAGATCTGGTGCCCTCTTCTGGGTGTGCAGGCATACATGCAGGTAGAACATTGTATACATAATAAATAAATAAATCTTTAAAAAAAAAAAAAGAATGTCTTTGTCTAGCCTCCTTGTCTTTGCTAACTTTGTTAAATTTAAGCTATTGTGATAAACTGAGTCATATAAGAAACTGTTATATTCTGAATTGGTGTACTACAAAAGGATCAGGAAATTTCCTCATCTCTCTGTGGACTATTTTTATGAGTTAAAAGGTTTATTTTGATACTGAAGGAGTTTCAATTCAGAAATTGGTTTTTAAGGCTCAAACTTAACAGAGATAAAGCTATAAAGTCCTTTTCCCAAGGTCAGGCATTTAGACAAAAGCCCCCATTCCCTCAGGGGTTTGAAGAAAGTTCCTGCTTGCTAAAAAGGGAGTCATTCTCCTTAACTCTGGCAAAAGGAAACTGTGGCCCTTCCTTAACACATGGCTGTGGTGCCTATTAACTTGTCAAGGGCAATGCTAACCTCTAGGCTCCCCCAATCCCTGCTCACAAGCCCTACCCCAGCAAGTCCTAGTCTTATGAAAGCTAATAAGTTATTGTGAATTGTTAAAGATAATTAAGAAAAATTGGACTATATTTAATGCCCAACATGGGGCATGACCACACAGAAGTCATGTCAGTCAGCACCACTGCAGTCGCCACCTGGGCCTCTCCAAGGAGCACTCACAACAGCTGGCTGTCGCTCATGGGGACTCCATAAAGTGTGCTCAACAACTTCCCAGAGCTGAGGCAGTAAATGCAGCTCCTGTCCATACCACACCAGCATGAGGCTAGACTCTCAGGGAACCAAGTGGGGCAGAGCCAATTGCTAGAGCGACTGGGCAGAGGGCCTAGCTGCTGCCTAACAGTTTAAGCTTTGGCTCATGCTGTCAGAGAACACTACAGACTCGAGAAAGAAAAAAAAAAAAAAAAAAAAAAAAAGCCAGGTCCAGGCCAAGAAAACCTTTGAACAGGTTACAATGTACTTGAAAAATGTGCTTAGGTGCTAAAGAAAGAAAAAAGAAAGGGAATAGACAGTCATAAAACTAAATAAATAGTTTAAAAAAATAAAGTCTTTAAAGAAAAAAAAAGTAATATAAAATAAGCCACATAAGGATGGGAAGTACACAGGGCATCTGGATCCTGCATGCTGCTTTGTTGATTTTGAGCTGCTGAGAGACATTGTGGAAGGGACTGCTGAAATAAACCAGCATATGTGCTTTAGAGATGTCTTAGCTACAGAATGGAAGTCCGGAAATGTATTGTGTTGTGGGAGATGTTCGTTTCCACAAAGCATGGATTCCTTCAAAATTAATAAAGATCAAATTTGACCAGGGAGTCCTCCTGAGGATCTTAGCTGCAAACGTGAGGGAGGAAGCCAGAAAAGACTACAGGACAGGTGACATAAATGCTGATCCCTCGACATGGGAACAGCTCTGAGACTGGATGAGACATGATAAATCTTGTTGGCTACAGTTTGGTTACACAGTCCAAAGTTGACAGATGTCTTTTACCTGATCAAACATAAAACAAGTATTTTTTTTGTGCACACCACACATTCCATACTTGTGTTAATACAGATATGTTTGTTACCTTTAAAAGTTTGTAAGTTTTCAGAACAAAAGGACCAGACATGAATAAAGACAAGACAAGTAGCCCAAATGATCCAGCTTCTCAGAATGGCTCAGTTACACTTTCCCCAAAAATCTGTATCTAAAACAACTTCAAAGCTGCTAGCTGAGATGGTCCAGCCTTACAGACTACTCCAGCCAGGACTTCAGATAAGCACTATACTTTCCCATCACACAGAGACTAAACAAACAAACAAACAAACAAACAAACAAAAACCACAGCCAGCTCTCCCAGGACTGGACCATGATCCCATTCTAAGGGTCCCCTAGAAATTCTGTCGCCCCCAGACAACAGCAAACAGTCCAGAGAACATGATGCCCACATTCCCAAGAGGTAGGATGGATGGTTTCTGGTCATTCAGTGGATGTTTGTCATTGTTTAGGGGGGTTGGTTGCAAGCTGTTATTGATCATAGTCAGGGAGGAAACTAGACAAAGGAGCTTAGATTCAGGGATCTTTAAAAAAAAAGAGGGGGGATATTAGGAAAGGGTAGATTATTAATCTACTTCAAAAATAAAAATGATAGGATAAAAGGGTAGATTATTGAATCTACTTTTAAACTAGAAAAACAACTACTAGTCTCAAACATTCCATATTAGTATGGATTTTTGTATATTGATACAAATTTAAGATTATTTTTGTTATGATATATATATGTATTTATATATACATATATATATGTGTGTGTTTCTACTATTATTTAAGGTATTGTCCCTATGCAGCTCATTTAAAAATTTAAAGTATAATTAAGAAATACAGGTTAATAGTCATCTATCATAATCAAATTTGTAGTCATGTTAGATATGTTTTCAAGGTTAAGCCTAGGTTAGCTCAGATATACTTAATAGATAATGGTCCTCAAACTTGTTAAAGATCTGATGAATATGGTATTTAAAATATTTAATGGAAAAAGCTTACTATGACAGAGGCTTCCAGATCCTAGCAGTAACCTCAAAGTCTCCAAAGGAGATAATGGGGCACCATGACGTCTCTGCCTGGACTGTGGTAATAGTAACCATTGGGCAAAACTGCCCCAATGCAGCATCTGCCCCCAGGACCTGGCCCAAACTGTGGACAAGCAGGGCACTGAAGAGTTGATTGCCTCACTTTGCCTAGACAAAGTAAGATCAGTCTCTCCCATGTTCCTACTCCACAGGAAAGCCTCTCACCTTCTGAGCCTGGCAGCTGAAGACTGATGCTGTCCTGGTACCTCTGCCCCCAATGCCATGGAGACCACAGGGGCCTGGGATGGCTACCTAGGTAACGGACTAGTCTGCCATTTTAATCAATACACAGGCCATTTGGATTACACTTCATGCTATAATTTATCCTTCTCAGATCTCTGATAGTACTGCTGGCTAGACTAACTATAGCTTTGTCAGCTTAGCAGCAGCAGACAACCAGGTTCTTATCCCAGGCTGCAGCCAGCTTGTTAGCTTATTCCATATGTAAAAATCAAGCCTTGCTTTTTCTACTAGGTCTCCTGTAGAGAAAAGGTAGACAGGTTTGCCTTGCTAACAGGCTTCATATTAAAAGATAAACAGGTTTCAGGTATAACTTTCCACTAAAGAAACATGATTTGCAATGACTGTTCTCAGTAATAAGTGTTTATGTCTCTGGTAAATGATTAGAAGGAAAGAAAAAAATGTTAAAGTCTATGTAAGTTCTGAGGATCTAAGATATATGGAGGTCTGAGGATGTAAAAGTTTAAGTAAGTTTTGAGGGTCTCAGAAAGTGATTTGAGATGTATAAATGCAAGTTGCAAAGGTATAAGTAAATGATGTAAGGTATGTGAAAATGGGAAATGTTTCAGAATTCTTTCCCCTTCTATGCTGTTGTTACACTAAGATTTCAAAAGTTCAGAGTTTTAACACTGGATCAGTGGAGTTCTGATAAGTTGATAGAGCACTGACTACTTACTGTTGAGTCACAAGCTCAAGATTTTAAATTTCCTTTTGTTGTTTTCTACATAGAGACTTAGAGATGCTTCTCATCAGGCCAAAGACATCTCTGTCCAATCTATATCTAGCTCTCTGGACAGAGAGAAAATGTTCATGCTTTTTAACCCAAATCTATAGCTATAGCTAGGACTCAAAGGTGTGAGTCTACTCCTGGTGTTTTACAGACACCTGTGACCTGCTTTTTCTACAATATGGATTGAAGTACAGATTGGTAATGCTAATATATCTAAAACTTTTATGTCTTTTTGTAAACTAAAAAAAATCATGTAAGCTTCAGAGAATTGAGGGAGTCATAAGACTTGGATTCACAGGTCAAAAGGACTCCCGAGAAGTACAGCCTAAATTCTCCCGCCAGTCTATTCTCTCTTTCTCTCTTTCCTGGTCGTGGGGCTCCACCCCTTCCTCTATTACTAGAACTATGGGCCTGAAAGTTCCAAATGTAAGATTTTTCCTTTAAGTTCCTAAATTTTAACTTCTGTCCCTAGTCTAACAGATTTCCACTTGGCTAACAGATACATCTAAGCATCAACTGCTGACTACAACACACTCCAAATGGCCACAAGCCCTGGACTTGCTGAAAGCTGATGTGGACTAGTCCAGCCTATGTGAATGCTCCCTGTCTCTTCAGCTGGGACAGCGAACCAGATGCTTCTGATGAATGCCCCATTGCCTGAATTCCCTCCTGGCCTTTGACTAGCATCCCAGCTTCCTGGGCCCTGACAACAATGTTCTAGTTTCAGCAGGAAGTAGTTACATTAAGCTGATGTTTATTAGATCCCAATATAAACAGGTACCCATCACAGAGTCAAGGATTTAATTCAGGATACAACTCAAGGGGGGAATGTGAGAGCCAAAGTTACATTTTACGTTTTAATTACTATGCCAGAGAGATCCATGAAACAAAAATGCCTCTGATCTGCAAGCTCCTTGCCCAAGGACAGATAGTTCTTGAAATGCTGGAGGCCATTGTTTATGGGAGATAACAAGTGTCTTAGTTAGAGTTTACTATTGCTGTGAAGAAACACCATGACCACAGCAACTTTTATAAAGGAATCATTTGAGGGGGCTTGCTTACAGTTCAGAGGTTCAGTCCATCATGGCAGGGAGCACGGCAGCATGTAGGAGTAATAGCCGAGTGCTATTACATAGTGCTGGAGTAATAGCCGAGTGTCCTACATCTTTTTTTTTTTTTTTTTTTTTTGGTTTTTTGAGACAGGGTTTCTCTGCGTAGTTTTGGTGCCTGTCCTGGAACTCACTCTGTAGCCCAGGCTGGCCTTGAACTCACAGAGATCCACCTGGCTCTGCCTCCCGAGTGCTGGGATTAAAGGTGTGGATTAAAGCCCAGCTGGGTTTTCCTTCTTAAACCCTTGCCATACTTGATTCTGGGCCATTTCCCAGGAAACTGGGTATGGACCTGGCCAGAGCCCATCCACGTGGCCAGTATTTAATTAAAGCTTGCTTTAAATTTGGCTTTAAACTGTGGTAGTGGTCTTATTCTCAATCAGTGGGATGAACACTACAATTGATGTTATAAAATAGTGGGAAACACTTTTAGTTTGCTCTTTAAAAACAAAAAAAAAATCAGCCAGGCATGAGCAAGAAAATTAGAAAAGATTAAGGATGAAATCTAGACAAAATCAAATAGGGGGACTGGATGATAGCTCAGTGACTAAGAACACTTATTGCTCTTCCAGAAGACCCAGGTTCAATCCCCAGCATCCACATGTTAGCTCCCAACCATCTGTAATTCCAATTTCAGGAGATCTGATGCCCTCTTCTGGCCTCCACAAATACAAGGTACACACATAGCATATAGACATACAAGCAAGTAAACATTCATACATATCAAACAAACAAACCATGATAACTTTTTAAAATCTAGAAGTATTTAAACATTTTCTCCCACATGTTTCAAATGGTCTAAGTTCTTGCATTCCAAAGAAACCCATTAAGAAATTACAAGTGGAGCTGGAGAGATGGCTCAGCAGTTAAGAGAACTGGCGGCTCTTCCAGAGGCCCTGAGTTCAATCCCCAGCAACCACATGGCGGCTCACAACCATCTACAATGGGATCTGATGCCCTCTCCTGGCACGTAGGTGGTGTACATGCAGATAGAGCACCATATACATTAAATAAATCTTAAAAAATTATTTTAAAAAAGAAATTATGACTGAAATTTATACATAAAAGACATACAGCACTCTAGTCCACAGGCCAAAACTCCAAGAAAAGGCCTTTAACTAGCCTTGCAATTAACCAGCTTCCTGCCCCAGTTTTGCCAAATATTTGTTTCTATAGTGCTCATAAGACAGGTGATAATGGCCGGG
Source organism: Peromyscus attwateri (assembly GCA_902168425.1). Classification (NCBI taxonomy): domain Eukaryota; kingdom Metazoa; phylum Chordata; class Mammalia; order Rodentia; family Cricetidae; genus Peromyscus; species Peromyscus attwateri. The sequence goes on along the minus strand of CABHPP010138682.1, from coordinate 35,975 downwards.
CGTTGGTGGTGCACGCCTTTAATCCCAGCACTCGGGAGGCAGAGGCAAGCGTATCTCTGTGAGTTCGAGGCCAGCCTGGGCTACCAAGTGAGCTCCAGGAAAGGCGCAAAGCTACACAGAGAAACCCTGTCTTGAAAAACCAAAAAAAAAAAAAAAAAAAAAAAAAAAAAAGACAGGTGATAAAGGGGCCAGAGGGGGTACTAGGTAGCTAAGCAATCCGCTTTGAGTTCAATTCCCAACACTCATATCAGATGACTCACAACTCTGTAAGTCCATCTCCAGGGGATCCAATGGTCTGGACACTGGCACCTTCTCTTACATGTATATATACATCCACACACTGACACATACACATAAACATAAAAAAAAAAACTTTAAGTAATTTTTTTTTGGATTTTTTTCCCAGAAGATGGGGTAGAAAGAATGAAAGAGCCAGAGGATGTGGAGGTACACTGCAAAAGAACATCTGGGCTAGCAAGGGAGTTCAGGGGGCAAAAGTACTCACAGCTAGGCCTGGCAACCTGAGTGCAATCCTTAGAACCCACAGGGTGGGGGAAAAGAACTGAACCACACTAGTTCTCCTCTGACTGCCAAATGCACACCATGACAAACACTTATACAAACATTAAGTAAGGAAATGTTTTCTTTTGTTTTCAAAGACATCTTCTGGATATGACATGGCTTTTGAACTCATGAACACACCATTATCTGTTATCCACACAGACCTACATAAGCTTGGGCCTTGAACCTTTCATCATGGAAGAGGGAAGGGTTCGCAGGGTCCCCACCCTTCTTGGAGGAACTACGACAGTTCATGAGAGCTGGGGGAAGAAGTGTCACTTTCTCCCATGGTGTAGCCATGGGTAAGTTGTCCATGCTCCAGGAACTAACCTCCCACCCATGCTCATGCAAACAATCCTAAACAAACTCAGGTACACACACACACACACACACACACACACCCCAGAACGAAAGGAGAAGAGTTGCTGGGGAGAATGGTTTCAATGAAGAGGGGGAAGAGGGATGAGAGGATGACGGGAGGGCAAGAATGACTAAACTTTATTATATACAGGTATGAAACTGCCAAAGAAGAAAGACACACTCTTTAAGATTTATCTATTATGTGTACAGTGTATGTGTGTGCATGTGCATGTCAGTGCCCTCAGAGGCCGGAGGTGTCAGATCCTGGAGCTTGAGTTACAGACAGTTGTGAGCTGAAGTGGGTCCTGGGAACCAAATTCAAGTCCTCTGCAAGAGCAATGAATTCTCTTAACTGCTGAGCCATATCTCTTGCCTCAAAAAATAAATCTTAAAAACATACAAACAATAAAGCCAGGCAGGGGTGGTGGTATACACCTTTATTCCCAGAATTTGGGAGGCAGAGGCAGGCGGATCTCTGTGAGTTTGAGGCCAAGCTGATCTACAGAGGAAGTTCCAGGACAGCCAAGGCTACACAGAGAAACCCTGTCTTGAAGGGAAAAAATGCAAAAAAAATGGATTTTAACATTAATTTTGGACAAGGGGTGTTGTTCATTTATGAGTTACTCTGGTCCAATAGTAAGGAGTGAAACAAGAGTCACTGTAAGGCTTTGAAATGACTCATCGTTACTAAACACCCGACACTAAGACGTCAGTGGTTCATGAAGACATTCTCTCCAAAAGAATTCTGAGTCTGTGTATGGACAGATCCTACTGGAATCTAAATAAATCATTTAATCTTTCTGTGTCTTCAGCTGTCACAGCTGTCACCAGGAAGACTGGATTAGGTAAGTTTTAACAATCAGTAAACTCCAATTCTATTCTAAATTTACTTCATAGATTACAGCCACTCGAGTTGTATACAAAGACTTTCTGTAATTCTTTGAATGAAATTGCTTGTGTAATTACATTTTTATACTTTGGCTTGACATCTTAAATGGGGGCAAATATATTTTAAATATTTCATAAACAAAATAACAGAGCCCCAGTAAGGGCTGGAAAATGTACTAAAGACGGAAGAATAAATACAAGTTTCAGCCCAAAGTTTTAGAATACTCTTCTGCCTCCAGTTCTGATGTTTTGTTCCCTTGTCACATTTTGTAGCAATTGTAAGTTATAGTTATATGTTGAGTGACTTTTATAACCAAGAGAGATTCACTGCTTTTCATGTAGTAAAATACTTATAGTTTGAAACATTGTGAAAATAAACAAGTAGGTAATTCCATTACAGGCATCTGTCCCAGACACTCTTGAACATTTGTCCACAGAGAGATCTATAGGGAGACTCGGCTACAGCATGATTTGCAATGGCCCAACACTGAGAAACACTGATCAGTAGGAGAACAAGGAACAAGATGCAGTAAACTCATAACATGGAACACTGTATAGCAATTTTATTAGAATAAAATCTTGATCTAATTTAATAAAGATAGCCTCTAAAATACAGATATGCACTATCTTCAACTTGAGAAATATGAATATGTATATTAAATGTCATCACTAAACTGTAGTTACTAAACACATTTTAATTTAAGGTCATGTTCCTATACAGCAAAAACCAAGCGGCTACATTTTCCAAGGCTATGGTCAGCACCATGGACAGTGTCCCAGGAGGTCAGCACCATGGCCAGTCCCAAAGACTCAGGTGTCTGAAGGTTTTCAAAAGAAGGTGCTGAATTTTTCAAAAAGATCGTGCTAATCCCAGTGACTTTTACAAATGCTGGAGAGATGGTCCAGCAGGTAAGAGTACTGGCTGCTCTTGCAGAGGACCTGCACATGCTGTCCCACAGTTGTTTGTAACTCCAGGTTCAGGAAGTTGAATTAAATCTGATCAAATATGACACTGTCAGACAGAAAAAAGACACACTAGGTGATCCTTCCAGAAAACACTCTCACACTAAAATGACTGATTTACCATAAAGCCTCACAGCCAGGACTCCCATCCCAGAACCCCTGAATCACTTTTCTCCAAAGCACACCTGAATCACCACTGACACTGACGAGCAGTTCCTACCTTTAGGACCACACCATCCATACCAGCCAGACCCCAGTCCATGCTTCACACAGCTGCCCCACCTGCCTTAGTCTGGATCAATCACTTGACTTACTGTTTGACCCATAAAGTCTCCTTGATTCACCTCTCTAAAGATCTGACTCTCAGGTGGGTGGTGGTGGCATACACCTTTAATGGCAGCACTTGAGGCAGAGGCAGGTGGATCTCTGTGAGTTGGAGGCCAGCCTGGTCTACAAGGGCTGTCTCAAAAAAAAAAAAAAAAAAAAAAAAAAGATCTGATTCTAGACAAGAAACCATTTCTGGTAGAAGGAAACTGTTTTGTAACATACTGTCAGCCATAAAATATATTTTTAGCCCACCAAAGTTTACAATCTACTGTCTTAGTTACTGTTCTATTGCTGTGAGAAGGCACCATGGCAAAGACAACCTATAAAAGAAAGCATCTTATTTGGGGGCTCACAGTTCCAAAGGGTTAGAGTCCATGACCATCATGGCAGGGGGCATGGCAGCAGGCAGGCAGACATGGCACTGGAGCAGTAACAGAGCTTACGTCCTGGTCCATAAACACAAGGCAGAGAGAAAGGTAACTGAGAATGGCATAGGCTTTTAAAACCTCAAAGCTAGCCCCCAGTGACACACCTTCTCCAACAAGGCCACACCTCTTAATCCTTCTCCAACAGTTCACCCACTGAGGATCAAGCATTCAAATACATGAGCCTATGGGGGCCATTGACATCCAGACCGCCACATATACCCTTTCAAACAGGAAACAATTATATTAAATTATATATTTAAATTATATAGTTATATATAATTTCATATTGCATTAATTAATCATAATATTAAATTATATAAGATATTATATTAAGTTAAAGGGCTGGAGAGACAGCTCAGAGGTTAAGGCAAATACCTGGGTTTAGTTCCTAGCATCCACACAAGGCAGCTCACAATTGCTTGGAACTCCAGTTCCAAGGGCATCCAATGCCCTTGGCCTCTGAAGGCACCAGCATGCATGTAGGTGAACATATACTCACAAAGTCATGCAGACACACACACACATACACAAAAGTAAGTCTTTTTGAAGTTAAATTTAAAAACAGTCTTGTCCTTCTATTTCAAAAAATAAATGTAAGGAAACTAGAAGCTGGTCCCACATTCAAATGCACCCTCATTATTTCACCAAGTATTTGCTTTCTCTCTGCCGAACAGGGAACCCTGGCTTCACGCGCTGACCTACTTCGCTTTGGTGCCAACTCCTCCGCTTTCCCAGCTCGGCGTGATGCTTCAGGTGAAGAGGTGATAGTTAAGGGAATCACTTATGTCAGTGTTTCCCAAAATGTTCCTGAGAAGAACCACTTAAAGGTGACTGTCAAAAACACAGACACATGAATCCCCCAAGAGCCTGTGAAACTGTTTTTAAAAAGAAACCTTCCAGGCAATCCTTTTAGGCTAGTCTGGAAAGTACTGACTATGCATTCCTCTCCATCCGATTCTAAACTCAGCCCTTCATTTTCACCCCATTTTCCTCATCTCTCTTACTGATTCCACAATAACTAAAGAGCCGACTAAAGGTAACCGAAATGCTTACCTTCCCTCCAACTCAGAAAAAAAGGAAGTTGTCGTGTTTCTAGGCAAACACTCCCACTGGGATTCTCCCACAGTCCTTTGCTGTCACTCTGCTGAGAGAGATGACCAGTGTGCTACCACTTAACCAACTTCTCTCAAATGCTATCTTCTTTGATCCACTTTAAAGCTACTAAATCTGAGAATATCCTCAAAAGCGCTGGGCTGACAGATAACAGTGGCCCCATGATAGCAATGGGGAGGACAATCATACCACACACGGTCCCCAGTCACAGAACACCATGAAAACCGAATTACTTGAAAAGAGAGATGAGTATACAGACCTGCCACTGTGGGAAGGGGGGAGCAGAAAAGGAGGGTGGGAGGGATGACCACAGATAAAACCCAGGCAAAAACATCCCCCCAAAAGATAAATATAGCACCAAGTGACAGTAATGCAAAGATGTGGAATTCAGCTAGGCATGGTGGTACGTGATTTTAATCCCAGCATTCAGAAGGCAAAAACAAGAGGATCTCTGTGAGTTTGAGGCCAGCCTAGTCTACATAGAGAATTCCAGCCAGCGAGGGCTATATAGTGAGACTGTCTCAAGACAGAAAGATAGATGGACAGACAGATAGACAGACAGGGGACGTGGCAGTCTACAGCTCTAGATACAGAGAAATTACTTGAAAGTAAGACTAGAGGTAGCAACATCAATCTTTTTTCCTTTCTTAAAAAATATTTTGGTTTTGAGCCTAGCCTTTAACAGCTGAACCATTTCTCCAGCCCAATTGTTTCCTTATTTTAATTTTAATGTGCATATAGGTATTTTGCCTTTATGTATGCCCATGCATCAATGCATACAGGGCCTTTGAGGGTCAGAAGAGGGCATCAGATCCCCTGGGACTAGATTACAGAGGGCTGTGAGCCTCTATTTGGGTACTGTGAACTAAACCTGGGTCCTATGAAAGAGTAGCCTGTGCTCTTAACCACTGAGCCATCTCTCCAGCCCCAACATCAATTACTTTGAAGGATCAGATAAAGAAAGGCTGGTGCTTTGAGAAATGTGGCAGTGGAGAAAAAAAGGGCAGTGAAAGGGGCTGGAAAGATGGCTGAGAGGATAAGAGCACTGGCTGCTCTTCCAGAGGACCTGGGTTCAATACCCAGCCCCCACATGGCAGCTCACAACTGTCTGTAACTCCAGTGGGTCTGACACTCTCACACAGACACACATGCAGGCAAGACACCAGTGTATATAAAATAAAAACAAATATAATCTTTTTTTAAAAAGGCAATTAGAAAAGAAAATTAAAGATCATATAAAACCAACAGAGAAACAGGCCATGTCAACCAATCTTTCCCTTCCACCTCAAAAGTTATCCACAGTGAAGACTGTACTTCTCCATAGTAATGGAAAAGAATGTTCCTAGACCAATAATATTACCCATAAACCACAAGAAAGATACTTGCTTGCAAAGTCACTATAAAAAGAAAGCAATATATAATAAAACATCACATTTCAATTGTGAAGTAATTTCCCCCAAACATCCATGAAATAGAAAACAAAACACACACATACACACACACACACAAAACACATCACAATTTAAATCATCTATCCTTAGACAAATCTTTGGGGGGTTTTTTGTTATTTGTTTTTGCACGTGTGTGTATGTGTGATGTGTGTATATGGTCTGAGCACAGTGGGGGGGGGCACAGGCATGCACATATATGTGAAAACCTACCTTCATAGATTTCCACTCTATATAATTGAGGCAGAGTCTTGTTATACCTGGAGCTTACTGATTCTGCTGGTCTAGCTAGCCAGCTCACTCTACTGTCTCCTCCTCCCAAATGCTGGGATTATAAGTAGGCTACCACACCCATCCAACATTTATGTGGGTGCTGGGGATCCGAACTCCTGGTCCTCCTGTTGTTCATGAGCACTAACCCATCTTTCCAACCTGTGATTTTGTTTCTTCTTATTTGCTTTTTATGCTCTGGGGATCCAATATAGGGCCATATACACATACATGCCAGGTGTACCAGTTAGTTATTGTCAACCTGACAGAAACTACAGTGATCTGGGAGGAGGGACCTCAGTGAGGAAGTGCCTCCATTAGATTGGCCTGTAGGCAAATCTATGGGGCATTTTCTTGCCTAATGATTGATGTGGGAGGGTCCAGCCCACTCTGGGCAGTGCCACCGCCAGGCAGATAGTCCTGGATTGTATAAGAAATCAAGCTTGGAGAGCCATGGAGAGCAAGCCTGTAGGTAGTATTCCTCGGTGATCTCTGCTCTGGTTCCTGCCTCCAGGTTCCTGCCCAGCTTGACTTTCCGCCTTGGCTCCCGCCAAGGGTGGACTGTGATAGCAACATGTGAGCCAAAGAAACCCTTCCCTCCCCAAGTTGCTTTTGGCCATCTTTATTGCAGCAACAGAGGGCAAGTCACTACATGAGGCAAGCACCCACTGAGCTCCACCAGCCTCCTCACAACTAAATCAGGAAACTAAAACTGAGAACAGAAGTAAGTATGAGGAAGGCAATGAAATGACTCACGAGAGAGTAAGTTCAAATGAACTGACTAAGATTCTGTGAATGAAGACAGGAAAAGTAAGACTTTTTTTAAAGATAAAAATGACCGCCGGGCGGTGGTGGCGCACGCCTTTAATCCCAGCACTCGGGAGGCAGAGGCAGGCGGATCTCTGTGAGTTCGAGGCCAGCCTGGGCTACCAAGTGAGTTCCAGGAAAGGCGCAAAGCTACACAG